>JAQGAW010000730.1:0-24976 GCA_034698025.1 Phthiracarus crinitus
CCATAACGTATCATTAGTAGTAACATTAACTTCTTCCTCTATTTCTATCATATCGTCGAGTGGATTATTTGTTTCTGCTGTAAATGATTCGGTGATTTCATTTAAACTTTCAAGTTTATCTTCATCTAAAACGATATAATTTTCGCATTGATTCGGGTGATCGTTTTTCCATGTGTCTGAAATAGTAATATTTTCCAGTTTATAAAGTGGTGTATTACTTAAATAAAGTGCTGCATTATAACAAATGGCTGGTCTTATCGTTTCGTACAAATAATGTGACTGGTAACACATCTTTCGCATCAGCTTTAATTGAATCGTGTAAGTGTTATCGAATGTCCTTGGAAGAATGTAAACTTTTGTGTCTACCGAAACTGGAACATTAACAACATTACCTTTAATTGCAAACTATAGATCGCGTTTACTTAGTTCTCTTATTTGCATAAATGGTATACGCGGTGAAACCAATCGTATTTCGACTTCTGTCATATCTTGTAATTCTGCCGGTATATCTGGAAAACTAAATCTATTTACTTTAGAAAGAGTTGGAAATTTACTATTAACGATATCTCGATGACAACTAACACAAAAGTTTAATTTCTCTGTTATGTTACAAATTGCTTCCAGAAAATTACTGTCAATACCATTCAAAGTTAGCGTATTACTACAAACCGCTCGTATTGAAGAGTCAAAAAATAGACCAAAAATTGAGTTACATATTATTGTTGGACATTTCTTAATGTTTAATTCATATTTATTTGAAAGCTCTTCTAACGTTTTACTTTCTTTTAATTCACGTTTTAGTTTTTTCGAAATTCTATCGTCTTCTCTTTCTAGTTTTCGACGCTTTAAATTATTTCTTACAATCTTTCTCGCATCTGTATTTCGTTTTTGTTCGATTAATTGTCGTTCTTCGTCAAGTCTTGCAAGTTTATGCGCTTCGGTATCTCATTGTTGTTCGATAGATCGTCGTTCGTCTTCAAATCTGTCAATTCTTGCATGTTTATGCGATTCGGTATTATGTTTTTGTTCGATTGATCGTCGTTCGTCGTCAAGTCTGTCAAGTTTATGAGCTTCGGTATCTCGTTGTTGTTCTATAGATCGTCGTTCGTCGTCAAGTCTGTCAAGTCTTGCAAGTTTATGCGATTCGGTATTATGTTTTTGTTCGATTGATCGTCGTTCGTCGTCAAGTCTGGCAAGTTTATGAACTTGGGTATCTCGTTGTTGTTCGATAGATCGTCGTTCTTCTTCAAGTCTTGCAAGTTTATGCGCTTCTGTATCAAGGCGTTGTTCTTTTTTGTCGTATTAAAATGTCATTTCTTCTTTCAATATTCGATACTCTTTTTCGTTCATTTTCTTGACGTTTATATTCTAAATTCATCTTTAATCTTCTTATACGTTCCTTTGTCTTTAATTTTTTCAGATCATTTTTGTTAAATAGTATACATCCATGGTTAAATTGAAAGTGTTTTCAGATAATATTTTGTTTAAAATAGAATAACTAATTTACAACAAAAACAGAAATTTTGAAATTTTATATTTCAGTTAAAAATATTTATATTGTTATCAAAAATGATAATAATATTTAGATAGACTCCTACTTAAATTTATAATAATAATGAATATTATTGAAAACATTGAAAAAATTTGAATTAATTGGATTATTAATTGTTTAGTAATAAAGCGAAGTTTATCGTATAATAATAATAATCTTCTATTTTAAAGTGAGACATCATAAATATAACTATACCACCACCCAAAGAACCGATAAGTTATTAAGCACCGATTCTGGACAAGTGTTTATCGGTGTTCAAAATAAGATAATAAATTTGATTCTGACTGGCCGCATAATGGTATGATACGCTTAAGAACCATCGAAGTCAAATATATGTGTCACCACTGCTAACTTATTGGATATCTGCGGAAGATATTAACACTGATTCTGGACAAGGCTTTATCGGTGTTTAAAATAAGATATTGAGTTTGATTATGGCTGGCCGCATAATGGTAGCATACGCTTAAGAACCATCGAAGTCATATATATGTGTAGCCACTGTTAACTTAATATTGTAGACACCGTGAAATCTTCCCCCTATTTATTGCCTTAGAATGGTAACCTTTGGAGATATTTGAATTCTGTCACAGCAAACTGAGGGAAAATGTAGTCGACACACTTTATTCTGTGAATGGAATAAATTGGAAAATTACTCCCGACACAGTAACCAAAATTTAAAAAAAACTCCTATCATAAAATTCCTTTTATTAATATAAAGACGGCGCACGTAAAGACTGACAGACGGACAAATGGACAGACATGATCAAATCCTAAAGCACTCCTTTTTAAAAAAAAGTAAGCTAAAAAATAATTGAATTTTTTTAAAATAAACTTTAATTTAAAAATTAGAAATTAAAATGTAAATAAAATAAAAATTAATGTAAAAATCGAAATTTAAATGCAATTTAAATCAAAAATGTCATATGGATACATCAATAGGTTATATTGATGCATAAATACTTCATAATAAGTACTCTAACTTTGCTTTTACTACACTTTATGTAATAATTTGGGATTATAATTAATATATATATTGTTTTACAACTATATTTTATTTTAATTTTGTTTGAAATTATTTTATTTCTGTATATTGCTAATTATTATAAATTATTAATAAAAATACAATCAAAATAAAAAATTGTTAAAAGATACAACAATTGTTGCTTTTACTTAAATATAAAGACAATAATTTATTAAAACCATTTAATTATAGAATGATTGAAATTCTATAATTTTAGAAAAGACTTTATTTAAACTTACCATCGATCATTATCTCTCCTTTAAGACCCGTTTGCTCTAATAATTATAATTTATCATCGAAATATTCTCGCACTGTCTCCTATCTTTTCAATTTTCTATGCTTTGCTGATATCAATGGTGGTACCAATTGGTTGTTAAAACGTGTATTGAATGCGTTTTTGACTTCATTCCATGTAACCGCTTCTTTAGCCAATAGCTTAGCACTGAATTGTGTCGAGAAGTATGTTAATGCTTGTCCATCGAGATATTGATAAAGTTTATCAAAGTTGTTCAGGAGTTTTACCGATAAATGCAAACTCAAATAATGGTAAGCAATTTTTAATATCTATAGACTTATCCGTTCCATCGAAAAATCTTAACTTAGGATCCTTTGATGCCATTGTTTCGTTTTCCGCTTAACTATTAGATTCTGTTTCAATATTGTTATCAAATTTTGTAATGTTATCGCTTAAATCAATTTTTGTTAAGCGTATAAATTCACTGATGAACAGTTGTTCTGTTTCTGTTGTTTTTATAATTTTGGAGCCTTTAGTGCTCAAGACTTTATAGTCAATGTCTTTCTTTGCCGCTCGTTTTGGTTGTTTACGGCTTGGATCACCCTTTTTTGCAAAATAGCTTAACATAAATCTAAAATTAATCCTATTTATAAACAAGGCTTAAACCTATTCGACAACAACACACTAAAACAACCAACAAATTTCAATCAATTCATCGCATATATTGCGGTATCAGTTATACTGGCATCACATATAGTGGTATATATGTTTGTTATAGAAATCAATTACACACAAACAATTTGTTCGTTAATCACTTAATTGTGATTTTAATAATTCAATATATTAATCAGCAATTCACTGATATTTTCGTTTTAATTCGTTTCCAATAGAATTCCAATTATAAGTATAAATATCATGCTTTATATTTATTACTTAATTGCGTTTAAATCTCTTTACATTTTCTAATACATTATCTTTTACTTTATATTTTACTTCTTGTTAAAATATATTTTTTCTGCTCTCCAAAATTATATCTCTTAAGAAATATTCATTGGATTAAATTTTAGCAATCTTTCATATACTTATTTTGCTTATTTATTTTATATAACTACTGAATTTATATTAATTATAAATTTCTATTTTAATTTCATTTTACTTGTATTTAACTTTAACTATTTGGTTTACATTAACTGTATATTTTAAATTTACATGAATTTTAATTTTACTTATAATTAAATATTAATTTTACTTTTCTGTTAGTTTTACTTGAAGTAAAAGAAAAATTAAGAAATTTCTTTAATTCAACTTTATCTTTTAGAATTAAAAACAACGCTAATTTGAAATAATATAAATTTAGAATAGCAATATTATTAATTTTAAATAAAGGTTATAATCGGAAAAATAAATTAAAATATTTTGTTATTAATATGTAATATTTATTATAAAAGATTTTTATAATACGCAATTATTATTTAAATATAAATTTTGGTTTGAAACTTTGCGTGACGTTATTATCATTTAAGTTGCCTAATAATTATTTCAATATTCACAGTGAACAACAAATTAGATCTTGTTATACTTATTTTATATATTTTAAATTTATTATTTTATATTAAACTTATTTTAATGAAAAATTTCTTTAAGAATTAAATTCATAGGGTTGCAGTTCAGAAAAATACTGAATAATATTTCACTAAAATATTGTATTCGTGTGGCGATACCCAATATTAATATTGTAAGATTATATATTGACATCTGTAACCTACATAATATAATGGTTATCGAAAGAAAATATAGTAATTATTGGGGAATGATTTGCAATAACATTAAAAATAATATAATTCAATTTAAAATAATAAATCTTTAAAAATCGAATAACTTTTCAATTGAAAAATAAATCTAATTTAAATCAATAAATTTAATTAATACCTGTTTAATTTTAATAAAATTAATTTACTTATTTAATATTTAATTCGGAAAATAATTAAATACAATACAATGACTAGTATCACATTACAATATAATTTAATAAAGTACTTCAAACTTCCAAAATTGGGATTAGCTTTGCTTTAAAAAGTCCAAAAATCGATTTTTATTGACTAAAATTTATTTTATAATCGGCTAAAAATTATTTAAAACGCAAAATATGATTAAAATAAACGATGAATGGGCTCAAATCTGTTTGTAAAAATAAAAATATTTAAATAAATTTTAATTCTGAAAATATAATATTAAGTATTATGGCAAACCATGAAGCATTAATGAAATTCGCGTAAAAGACTTTTTGTATAATTAATAAAATTAAAAGATTATTCACTTTAAAGAAAGATATTATACTTTTATATGTTAAGTTTTAATATTTTGGTAAACAATCATATTTATTTTGTAAGTTAATATTATGTATTTTGTATTGTAATATTATGCATAAGATGTATTATAAGGATTTGTAGTTTTTAATCGAAACTTTACACATTTAAAAAATATAAAAATTTAAATGTTTAACTGTTAATTTATATTAATTTAATATAGTTGTTTAAACTGAAGATTATAATGTATAAGAATTTATTTTATAAGCAAAAATATAATAGAAAAACCAAATACCGATCTTCCCTAATTAGCAAATAATTATCTATATATAATTAGGTTTTACCTTTTATTTAAAAATTAATTAAAAATAATCTTAAATTACGGAATTTTAAATTTTAAGAATAATAATTTTTATAGAACAAACAAATGGACAAAAAGTTATGACGTATTTGCCAACAGCTCCTTTGAGAGAATCTGAGGAAACGGTAAAATTTTTTTTATTTTTACTTAGGTTTGCCTTAGATAAATTAATTGTGATTGCTCTTTTAATGTCTATTATTCTTGATGAATATGATACGGTGTTCAAATGTTTGTCTTATTTCTCAACTGTCGTATCTTGTATGTTATCTGATGTATTACCTGTATTTGTGTTCCCAACTGTGATTAATCTTGGATTATAAAATAGTGAGTAATTTGGGTATCTGAATCTAAGTTTGAACAAATTAAGATAACTTTTTTTGTTGATGAGTTTATGCGGAGATCTGGTGCATAAAAGGGATTATAAAACTAGCATAATCACCAGATTTTATGCTTTTCGTAATAGATTGGAAGTAAACGGTTAAAAAAACTGTAAAAATTATACAAGAAATAATTTATAAAAGTATTTATTTAATATAATAATTATAGTTTGGAAAGAACGTTAATGACAAGTTTTTTAAATCTTTTGCAAAATATTAAATATTACTTATCAGTTTGTTAGTTTCCAAACTATACATATTTGTTTTTTAGCTAACTTTAAATAAAGATGCGATTGGAATTGATTAGTAAGTCCGTATGTTGTCCGATCTTTATATTAATTAATTGATTTTTTTATCTGACTTTGCAAAATTCAGATATATCGATTTGTCTGTCCGTCCGTAGACACTATATTTATTAAGGGAATTTTTCTCTATATTTATTAAGGGAATTTACAATTCAAAAAAGACTCTTATCTCCAAAAAAATCCATTTATTAACATAAAGAACAAAAAAGACTCCTATCTTCGAAAAAACCCTTTATTAACATAAAAAACAAAAGACTCCTATCTTTAAAAGTAATTTTCAAAAAAGACAATTATCTCCAAAAAATCATTGTTTAAACGAAAAAAATTTATTATTGAAATGCCGTTTTATCGGAGTCGCATATGATGATATTTGACTGTATATAAAGTGGCATAAGCCACTTTTTGATGGTAATAATCATAATTATTTTGTAACTCATGCCGGTATTTGATTGTATATAAAGTGGCATATGCCACTTTTTGATAATACTTCCTAAAAATGTTTTGTTGCATTTGCCTGTATTTGACTGTATATTTAGTGGCATATGCCACTTTTTAATGGTACTTATTAGAAATGTTTTGTTACATTTGCCTGTATATAAAATGGCATATGCCACTTTTTGATAGTACTTCTTAAAATTGTTTTGTTATATATTCCGGTGTTTAATTGTATATAAATTGGCATATGCCACTTTTTGATAGTAATTCCTGAAATTTTTTTTGTTACATATGCCTGTGTTTGACTGTATATAAATTGGCATATGCGACTTTTTAATGGTACTTATTAGAAATGTTTTGTTACATATGCCTGTAGTTGACTGTATATAAAATGGCATATGCCACTTTTTGATAGTACTTCTTAAAATTGTTTGTTATATATGCCGGTAATTAATTGTATAATAATTGGCATATGCGACTTTTGGATTTTAATATTCAGAATTATTTTGTAACAATTGCAGTACAATAACAGTATAATAAAGATTTTCTGGCATATGCCGGTGCAATAACAATAAAAAATAAATAGGTGGCCTAAATAACATCTCAATTCAACATGTTTTTAAATTAAAACGGTTAAAAAGACTCCTTCTCTTAATAAATATTATAAGTTTTGAATATAAACAAGAAAGATTATGAACATACACAATGAGCTCACTTTGGGTTATATACTAAGTTAATTCAATTGTATTGTGAAATATGTGTGTATTAAATATTTTTGGCATTTAATTTATTTATTATATTGTTGCATAACTATATTTTACTTTTGTTTTTAAGTCAAGATAACTTTTACTAAATATTGTTCTAATGAAAAAAATGTATAGTTTATAATATATTGTTGTAAAAACATTTCAGTGAGTGAATCATTTGTGTTTTAGCTCTCGTCGAGTAAACATCAAACAAATTGTTGTTAAGCGATCACTAAAAAGTATTAGATTAGCGAATATGATTCGAATGTGATTGGTTTTAACTTGAAATAGATTTAATAATGTTATTTTAAACAATATTTGATCACTTTTATCCTATTTGTAGCATTACTTAACACTATGTTTGAATAATTTAAAGCCATTTTAACAAACAAATAGTTAATTTTTAGACTTTTAAAACCCATTTTTAGCCTTTTAATACACATTTTTGTCCTATATTAAGCCCATATTTAGTTCATTTTAATCCATTATTGGCAATTTTAAAGCCATTTTTAGGTCAAATTAAGCCAGATAGGAGTCTATTTTTTTGAAGATATGAGCCTTTTTTAACGATAGGAGTCTTTTTTTTGAAAAGAGAAAAAATCCTTTAATAAATATAAAGGCCTGTCCACATACGGACGGACGGACAGACAGACAGACAGACGGACATCCCAAATCCAATAGCGGACATTTAAAAATTGAGCAAAAAGGTTACATTTATATTGTTTCAGAAGAACTTATAGATATGTTTTAAAAATCAAAGATAATAACTAATTCAGACTTCAAACAAGAAAGGTCACACTTTTTATCTCATAAATTAAAGTTTACTACATTTAAATCGTTTATAATGCAAGACGAACAAGAATTAAAAAGACAACGTAAAAATGAATGGATAAGGAAATGAAAAAATAGTTAAGAATATCGTAGACAAGAACAGGATAAAAACACTCGGGAACACTAGAAAGCTCGACATGATCAAGATAGAAGGCGCGTAGAACAGTTAAAAGACACTGAATTACATAAGTTAGCAAGACTATCTATTAAAGAAAATATCAAAATTGACGAATTAAGACAACAATATGAAAGTAATATTAAAAATGGACCAACAATTATATGTAATAGCTGTAACGGTCTTTGGTTTGAATCATCAATTTCTATAAGAAGCACAAACCCATTTTACAGTAAAGGAGTTAGCCATGATTTTCTTATATCCATATGTCCAACAGTCAAAACTGAAGTAAATCTTTGCCACACGTGCTTTAGGGATGTAATGCAGAATAAGATGCCAAAACTATGTGAAAAAATTGTTTCTTTTTCAATCCAATACCAACTGAATTAGAAAATTTAACAACTCTTGGAGAACGAATGGTGTCACCGCGAATACCATTTATGCAAATTAGACCGCTTGGTATCGACAAACAATATGGACTGCAAGGTAATGTAGTCAACGTTCCAATTTCTGTCGACACTTCATTGTCTGTACTTTCTCGTACATTTGACATTAAACAAGCAGTTCATATTATGCTAAAGCGAAAAATTGTTTATAAAACCCATTACAAGTTTGAAACAGTAAGACCAGCAGTTATTTATAATGCAGCCAAATATTTAGTTACAACACCACTATATCAGAATGAAAACATCTATATATCTGAAAACTGGATTTCTACTCACAAAAATCAAATATAAGTCTTTGTTATTAACAATGAAGATAAACATGAAGATAGCGATATAGCTCAAGATACGGAAATGGAATGAACGAAGGGGAAGAGCCAGATAATGTTATTACGTCAAAAGTTACATTTAAATTATTATTTATCTCCACTGCCGATATATAAATACCACTTTCGATCAATTTTTTATTTTATAATATTTCCTTGGTTTTTCGCCATAGAAAGCTTTACACAAACGTGAGGCAACTGTTCGTAATCGCGGTTTTCCTTTCTTGAGTGAAAAAACCTTATATACGTCTTCATTTAATATGTCTGACAATATGTAAGGGCCTTCGAAACAGGGTCTAAACTTCTGATGAACACCAGGGACGATCGTTTTGTCTATGATCCACTCAAAATCTGTGATTTTGAAGTTCGATTTTATTGAATTTTCATTCTATTTTCCGCCCAAATCTTTTCTTCCGCCAGAATGTTACGCTGAGCATCATTGCGTGCAGATTCAAGTAATGACACCTTTTTGTCCATAAGCTTATTATAAGTCATATTTTCTAATTGGATCTTCCTTTCAAATTCATTTATCGACGTATATCCGAACAATAAATAGAAAGGCGTATATCGCGTCACTCTAAAGATGGAATTATTTACATATCTTGCGGCTAACGGTACAAATCGATCCCATTCTCGATCGTTAATGTCTGTCATTGTTCTCTACTTCAATATGATCTTATAATTAGAAGCCTCTGAGAGTCCATCTGGGTTGTGAGCCGATGTAGCGCTGTGTCTCATCCCAAGATTTTGACAGTAGTCTTGGAAGACATTTGACATGTAAGACGCGTGTCTGTCGGTGACGTTCTTCAGCAAAAAATGTTTGGTCGCCACCTCTTTGGAAAACTCTATTAATGTATCTGCCTGTTGGTTGGTAATTGCCTATGCGATGACATATCTGGTCAACGATCCGTCAGTGTAAACAAATATTCGTTCCCTTTCTTTGTGGGCAAATTTGGTCCAAAACATTCCATATTCACCCTTTCAAACCGTTCTGTTGACACAGCCATTACTTTTCCGATGCCATACGATTTGTGATTTCTTGCTTTGACACATTTGACACGTAATAATATACGCTCTTATCTCCTGTCTCATGTAAGGCCACCAAAGCCTACCATTGATCTGTTTTTCGGTTTTATCAAAACCACTATGACCTTATGTCTTAAATAAATTTTTGATTTAGTTATGCTTTAGCTTTCATCGAGTCAATATAACACAAAATGTTTTTAACAAAACACTCAAAAGTATTATATAAGCAAAAAAGATTATGTTTGTGATTGGTTTTAACTGGAAATAACATAATTTATTTTATTTTAAACAATATTTAATCCATTTTTATTCTTTTTTGACTATTTTTAATATATTTTATAGTGATTTACGATTATTTTAAAATATTTTAGACCATTTTTAGTTTATTATTTATAATTTTAAACAATTTTGAGCTAATTTTGTACAGTATAACACCTTATTTAGGTAAAAATATTACATTTTTCACCATTTTTGGCTCATTTCTATCACATTATAAGACAATTTTTACTAGAAATTGGAGTATTTTAAGTATAATAGATTCATATCTCTACATAAATACAAAGAAAAATTAATTAATAAATTTAAAATCCGGTATAAATACAAATAGACATATAATTCAAATCCAATAGCTCCTTCGGTTAAAGAGAGATAAAAAAATATAATAAATTCGAATCTTACATAATTTTTTAATGGAAATTGATAATTTTAACCCATGGAAATAAAAATTTCTTATAATTACTTAGACAGTTCAATATATAAATAACTTTTCTTAATATACAAATTCGATTTATATTAATAAAAATTTTTACAGTTTTGATTATTTAGAAATTCAAGAACTAATTTTTCTAAAAAATTACAATCTTAGCTTAAATTTTTTATAGTGATTATTGTAATATTATTTTAGTTATTAATGTTTATTAAATTTAAATATTTTAATAGAATTCATTATAATTAAAGATAAAAGCAACCCTTATATTTTATTTTATTTTTGAGCTTATAAGCACCAAATTTTAGGAAGAACAAATTTTTGTTTATATTAAAATATTTATAATATAATATTAGACAACTGTTAAAGAAATCAAATAATTCCTATGATTACGATTCATATGAAAAAATTATTTGGTATTTTTATTATGATTTTATAAGTAAATTAACTATAACTAACAATATAAATGTTAAATTCATTATTCAGAATCAATTATCCTTGTCCATTAGTCAATACTTTGTTATATATAGTATATTTCATTTAAAAATAAAAAATTGAAAGTTAAACAACACACTAATGAAAATACATTGTAATAAAATTAAATATAAACTGTAATTAACTTTAATTAAATATTTTAAAATTATCTTGAAATTATATATAATTAAATTTTTGGGCAATTTTATCATCGTCATTTTTTTAAATTTTTTTTGTCTGCCTGATAGTCTTTATAAAGTTCTTAATATTTGTCAATTAATTTTATAATCGTCAAAAAATGACGATTACATAGTTAAACAAGATGGATACGGTCATAATATCTGACTTTTCATTTTTAAGTTAAGATTTTGGTTGCTCGCTCTTTTCTAGCTCTCGCTCCCATTATTTCCGTTATGTTTTGTTAATTTATGATAAATCATTATAATTTAATGTTTTATAAGTAATATATTTGATAATTTATTGCGGAATATCCCACTCAGAAATTCGGAAAAAATACATTCTTAATCTAATTAATCTAAATTAATGACTGTTAAACATAATTACTTCGAAATATTCCGCACTTAAAACGGGTTATGCCACTCCAAATAAGATAGTGTTTGGTTGTTCACTCTATTCTATCGTTCTCTCGCAGTAATAACGCTATATTTTATAACTTTGAAATTTATATCTAAATATTTCATTATTTTGTAAGCAATATAGCTGTATATTTAAATCGGCATATGCCTCTCTAAAATGAGGATTATTCAATTCTAATTCATTTTAATTTAAAATATTCATTATAAAAATAACAAAATATGCCACTCCGAAATAACGGAATATGCCTCTGATTAATTGGTTATAAATTCTATTTTTTCTACTGTACACATATTTCTTCATAAAATAGTGGAATATGCCACAATAATTAAATTAAATTCATTTTTAATTATATTTAAAAATATTATGCTATTATACAATTAATGTTTTTTCATTTTTATTGATTTTATTTTTATTTAAACAATGATTTCTTGAAGATAGGAGTCTCTTTTTGTAAATATTTTTTTGAAAAAAATCCCTTAAATATAAAGAGTCTACACACTGACGGACTTACAAAGGCAAATCCATATATCTATCAAATTTTGAAAAGTCAGATGAAAAAAGCTTTAACATATATAAAATGAGATAAACTTGTCTTTTATTCGATATATATTGGCTTAAAATGGTATAAAAATCAACATTGATCGATTTACCTTTGGCCTAAATGTGTAAAATTGGTTTTAAATTAAAACTTTAGTAAACGATAACATTAAAACCATTTCGGTTAAAAATAAATTTCATGGATACAACTAATAAAGAAGATTCTTTTTGAGTTAATGAGTGGACACCTATCATAAATTTTTTGATGATGATATGAAAACACCAATATTTTTTTGATCTATTTAAAGATATTCTTTCAAATGAATTAAAGAGGAACTAAAACACCTTTAATTACATAAATACAGCGCATTTAGGAGCGACAAACGCTCAGACATTGTTAAATCCATAAACTTGACTTATTTACAAGAAAGTCTGCCGCAAAATTTAGTTTAATGTAATATGGGATAAAACTTTCTGGCATTTCGCTTTTGTGCGTAACACTCCTAAGCTTATTGGTGTACACAAAATGTTAACTTAAAGTAAATAATTGCACTGAAAAGCATTGGCATTCATTTATGGTATTACGGTTTAAAAGATTGCTCAATACTTACTCAAGTTTCATTATAGATTTTGTTTTAATTCGCTGAGTAGTGATAAAAAAGATATACTAATAAATAATAAATTCAGTCATATTTTAAATACAATTTTAATCGTTATACTTTCATGCTTAGTAAATCTTTAAAGTTTTCTATCTAAATAAATAGTTCTAAAATATAATTAATTAAGAAATATGAATTATTTAATATTCATTTTAACAAAACATTTAAAAACGTGAAAATAATGATTTTGATCATAATGAAAGCATATAGCGTTCGTAAACTGGTAATCCCAATAAAAAAATTTACTATTTCGAATTAAATTTATAATACTATTATAGAAAAAGATTCAATTTAGAAAAAAAATTTAAAATTTGTTGAAACTGTAGTATAAATATCAATATGAGAAATTAATATTACTTTTTAAGTTTATTTTTGTATTATTTCTAATTAGTACAAAATTTTAAACTATTTATTATCAAGATTATTATGCAAAATTCAATGCTAAAATCTATAGTACACCAATTAAATTAGTTTTGTTTTAATCTAAAGTTATCTATATTTATATAGAAAACTATATTAATCAAATAATCTGTTATATATAAAGTTAAAAAATAACTGAATAATATTTTAAATTATTATGGTCTAATTAAGGTTAATTTATAATTTGGACATCTTATTCTCGCTACAATTTAATTTTTTTAAAAATAAATTTAAGAAAATCACTAGTTAATTTAAATTAAAGGTAAAAAATTAATCTTTTATTATTTATATTTCAATAGTTCACTTTTAAATTTAGATTGATGATTTGCTCGATTGTAAATAAATAATTTATTATATGACATTATAACTATATTTTATTAACGTGTAAATAAAATTTAAAATTAAAACAAACTATCAATCAAGTTAATGCTTTGCAAGTATGTATAATCAAAACTTTCGGATTATGAACAAAAATTTTTAAAATCTAAATAAATTGCTTTGTAAGTTTAACATACCCATTTCAACGAGAATATCAAGGTAAACGTTTATCTTATCATTGAATTTGGTCGAGAGCTCAACACGATTACATCAGCAAATAAGTGGCGAAATCGTGGAAAAAGTTCACAATCACTTCTAATTATTTTCTATTAAATTAATAGTCGTTATTTATTTAAAATTTGTATTGGTCTGTTAAAATATTAATAGCGTAAATGTTTCAATTGTTGACATAAAATTCTGTTTCTCATCGAATTGTTGATTACTCTAAAGTAAAATGTATTTATTCTGTTATAATTAATTATTTTAAAGGAATACTGAATTAAATTGTGTCGGACATCTCAGTGTGTTGAATATTGCGTCCCGCTGTTTATTGTGGAGCTCCGATGGACGGATGTGCAGCTATCTTGGTCCATGGTGTCTGTGCCAGTGATCCAACTGTAGGCAGTGACACAAACATATGTATTAAGTTAGAGGGAAGTCAAAAAAGAGATAAATTATATTTATAGCGTTTATGAAACTCTTTTCAAATATATAGAAATGAGTTAAAAATCGTATATACCACATTAACAACTAATAAATTGTATAAATTGACAAAAATTTTAAACATTTTAATGATTAATTCATTTTTTCTCAACAATTTTAATTTGATAAATATTCACGATTTTGATTATCTATTTGATATGATTGTCGATTTGCCCACATTAGAGAAAATTAAGAATACTAAGCAATAAATCGACAAAAATTCGTGCAATTGATAGAAGGATGTAACGTTTTTAAGAGCAATAACTTTGAAAATTGTTTTTTTAAGAATTAGTTTAGCGTTATTGAACAAATCTCTATTCAATAAACACTTCGTTTATTTATTATTTTATGTTTGATTCGAGTTAAAGCAGAAATTAATATTAAGTTAAATGAGGTCGAGGGTCTTATTCGTCATTTACCGATTGTTGACACTAGTAAGAATACTTTTGGCTGTTTAGTTAATGTTCACTGTTTTGAAGCGATTTCGAAAGATTTTAACTGACAAATAATATACTTTTATGACAATTGTAACGAAGCAGTTATGCCAAAGTAATAGTTCCTAACATTAAAACTAATTTACCGATTTATCAGTAATGGACACATGACAAATTTTCTCAATTTTTTAACATTAAACTAGTATTTTAATTGTCAATATTTGAATGTTTTTTGGTTAACAAATATAAAATGTATTTTTAATATTTATTATAATTATTTCTAGTCATTAAAAGTTTTCTATATACGTGTTGTTCTTGTTTGAATAAGTACATTTACCATATATTATTTAATTAGAAAAAATATGGCTATAACACATTGTTGTAAAGATATTTAAGATGGTGATTTGATAAATGTATATATAATAACTATTTTATTTGAATGCTTCGATAAAATTCAGTGTCATTTCCGATATACGTAATGTTAAAATGTTTTATGTTTAAATTTAAAAAATGTCGCGACATTTAAATATCATTTATTTATGCCCTTAAAAACATATGTAAAACAAGAATATTTATTTATTTTTATTTCTGAAAAGAAAATAGAAAGTATTTAAACAAATATTGAAATCTTTGTTGTTTTTCTATCATATCAACTTTAGTACAATAACATTTTATTATTAATCCGAAAGAAAGTAGTATACAATTAAATTAATAATATGTAGATATATTGAAAATAAAGTAAATTACAAAGTAAACTTTATTACCAAATATTTAATATAAATATTATTTATAAGCTATTAGTAGATTTAATAATTGTAAAATGCAGTTTTTAAGTAATCAAATGTTTTTAATTATAAATATAATTAACATATTCGTTATTGTATGACAATTAGTAAAGATGAGAAATGAAAATCAATTTTAATATTTATTTTACCATTAAGATTAAAATAAAAGAAAGCTTTTCACATTTACTTTTGTTTGTAATTATATTAAACTTAAACTAAAATTTAAAATTTATTAAAAAGATTAACTAAAATAAAAATCGATATATTTGTTAAATTAAATTTAAAATGAAATTTATATTAATCATTGAACGAACGAAATTAAACTAAACTCAATAATAAACAGATAAAAAGGTGTCTTTTGTTAAATAAGAATATAAATGACTATTATTTTATTCTCTCTTTGAGACATTCATCTGTTTATATTGTAAAGTTTTAAAAACACCAAATTTTAATCTACATTATATACAGTTTAATTTATAATATGGTCTATTAAATCTTAAATTAATACTTATTTAAATTTTAGAAAATCAATATAGAAAATTTATAAAATCCCAAATTAAATTTTTAGTTCAAAAGCTTTTTTTGAATAGTCTATTCCAAAATCAAAGGTAATATTCCGTTACATAAAATTAGAGAAAAAATATTATACTATTAAGTACTTTTCTTATAATTGATAAAAATATTGTTTTGTTCGTTTAGAACATCTATATTAATTTCTCTGTAAAATATTTATTTATCATGTTATATTTTTATTAGACTCAAAAATTCCAAAATTGACTAACACAGTTTCTAAATAAAATTATATTGATATAATTTATACAAATATATTATATTGCATTAATATTTTTTATTTTGATGTTATATATTGAACATAAGCTATAATTTAATTTTAGGTTATTAACTCATCCGTAAACCTTTAAAAATTAATTTAAATGAACCATCCCGATAAGTAACTCGAACCTAGTAACTGAATTTGATAGGATATTTGACGATATCACGATAGACCGAGAGCTATATGAGGCTCAGTTTCCGAAAGTGTTTCGGAACATACTTTTTCGTTTCGGATATCGATTGGCTGTTGATTTCAAATGTTATCCGTTTATAGTATTTTGAGGGATGAGAGCAACAAAGTCCTAACGTATGCCGATCATAGGAAACGTAGTTCATCTCAAGAGTATTGAATAAATTTTAATCGTTCATACTCTGCTTGCTTTGAATTGTATGAAATTAGTGTATATGTTCATCATTAAATTACAAAAACGAAAAACAAAAGTATATGCTTAATTACGTATATTGATTCGCCTTATTATAATGCATCATATAATTAATATAAAAAATGGAATTATTTATGCAATATACTTTGATAACAATTGGTTGACATATTTTTTTCTAACTAAATAACTATAAATTTGCTTAAATTAAAACATGATATAATCCAAAATCAAAATAATAATAATAATAAAAATATTTATAACTTGTTTGTTAAGATTTTTTTAGTTAAAAATCCTTAATAAAACACAAATCTATAACACTATAAATAAATCATATGCAATGTACAAGGTTATTATAAGATTCCAAATTACCGAAACGAAAATGATAAATGTTCCATTTCGGTAAATTTAAGATCTGATAAACAAATAATTAAGTGGATTAAACCTCATTATTTTTGCTGTATTTTTTTAACACTTCAGTGGAACATCGAAAAAAATCACACAACGGGTACAATGGGATAAAAAAGTTTTACTGCCTTCAAACAGTGCTATGCGCATCACGTTTTATAAACTGCATATCTGTGCATATACACTAACTGTTATACAGTAAAAGCTAACTAAAAGGGGAAAATCGCATTGAAAAGCATTGTCATCCTCTTAAGGTACAATGGGGTAGTAAATTTACCCTATGTAACTCAATCGCTTAGCAAAATTTTCTCTTTAGAGATAATGTAAAGAAAAATTACTGATATATTATGAACATGTTAATAGAGGAATACCCAAACTCCCAAAAATACCCTATTTGTATTAAAAAAGTTATGAGCGCGCAAAGAGTGTTTGGGGCGATTTTTATCCCATTATTCCACTGAAGTGTTAAATTGTATGGGTTTACGGATTATTAATTATTTTTGGCAGATTGATGTGGTTTGAAATATTTAGAACCACCATAAGATTTACTAGTAAAACAACTATAAAATTTTTTATTTAAACAAATAAAATAATAATCATCAAATTTGAATGATCGTATTCCCCAGAGTTAAACAATATTTAAATTTTTAGTTTATAAAAATAATAATATTATTTTTAATTTACAGTTCCAAAACAATAACCTCCAAATTAAAATTATTTTATATTTGAAATGGTTGGCAATAATATCAGAAATAAAAATATAAGAAAAATCTTAACTTGAGATTAAATAATAAGTTTGAAAATAAAATATGTATATTTTTTCATCAATTTATTTACTAAACTCAATGTAAATATTTTTAAAAAATTGGATAAATTGGGTATATGTTAGAAATTTGAATAACCGACAAAACCCGAACACTAAAGGATTATATCCGATCCCGACCCTACGATATTGTTTGACTCGAACAAAACATTTCGGATATATGTTTACTAGTCTTGTATATATATAACCCTATATCATAATACTTTTAGAAGTTTTATTTCTTGACTTACTTTTGTTAAAGTAATTTCTCATAATTGTTTCAGTAAAACACCAAAAAATTTTATTCTTTCTCATATAATTAATACAATTGCTTTGGATCATAAGTTTTATTATTATGTGTTTTATTATGATATCATTCAAATTAACTATAAAAATTTATTATCAAGTGTCCCAAGAAGAGTAGTATCCATAGTTACCCAGACTCGAAACCTCTAGGGGGGGTCAGATCCAGAAAATCTCAATTTTTAAGGGGGGGGGTCAAAACTCATCGGATTTCAACGACAATTTTTTTTGGCCTTCGGACCAAAATTTTTTTCCAAAAATTTTTTTTTATAAATTTTGTTCTCAGCAAAAGCCTAAACCACGCCCCCTCGCAAAACTCGACGGATTTAAATGATAAATTTTTGGAATTTTAGCTAAAATTTAAAGGGGTCACACAAACTCATCGGTTTTGATGGACAATTTTTTTACATTTGTCAAAAAAATTTTCCAAATTTTCAAATTATTCTCTTCCTAAAATTTCTCCAATTTTTAGGTGGGGGGGTCAACTTTTCCAAAATTCTAGGGGGGGTCAACCCTATGCAAGCACTCCCCTCTGGGTAACTATGGTAGTATCCCTAACTGTGTCAAGTTATATCTCTAACTGTAGAAGAGTTATAATCTATCTCAAAAAGTTTAAATAAGACCCAATTTTACAAACTATGGGAATTCAATGTAATAAATTTTTTTTATTTTTTTTTGTAAAATTTGATAAAATTTTCGATAAAACCAACGAGTTCTTGTAACCTCACAAAATTGAGCCAATACTTCTAAGAAAATACTGTTTTCATGAATAATCATGAAATTTATTTTTTTTCCTTTATCCTTCCTTAAATTATAAAACTGTTCATATTTTTCTGTACTTCTTTATTATTTTAAAGACATCTTTACGTATAAATGTAGTGAATGTGATCTCAGGTCGTTAGAGATTGATTATGGACGATAGATATCGAGAGAGGTCGATAGAAATAGATAGATGTCGATAGGTTTTGATGGAAATCGAGATGTTGATAAAAGTTGATTGAGATGGAAACTTGTTGATAATGATTATATTTGAAAGATAGATATATAAATTTTTTGTAAAATATGACGACAAAATTACTCAAATCTTATTTAAATTCATCTAAAATTCTTTATAATTAGATTATTCAAACCAATAATAAGTCATTGTTTTAAAATGCTTTCTTACTATATTTTTGGTAGTTGATGCGTTTAATATTTTCTGTCACTTCTAGATTCATAGTGTATATATTTAACAAAAATATTGAATTTTTGACAAAATTATTATCCTCAAAATTGCCAAAATAAACATAAATATATTTATTTTGCATTAAATTACATAATTAAATTAGCTAAAAATTAAAATAAATCCACACAAAATTTATCTTATAAATACACCACAATTGCTGCATTAATAAACTTTTTAGAAATACGGTTATTTATAATATATCAAAAAAAATAGCGGGTGGTCCAAACTATTTATTAGTTTATCTCATTGAAGAAATAACATAAAATAAATATGACTATGCCAATAGATTCCTTTCTATTCAGAGGTCATTTCGGACACTCCTTCACCACTAAAACTTAAAAAACAAAAAATAAAAAAACACTCGATATAAGATAGAACAATTGACTATGTATTTTGATGAGACTTATTGACGCTATTTTTCTTAAAATAATCAAAGAAATTCAAATGTTTAAAAGATAATAATAGTTTTCAAGTAATGTTAACTTAAATTTTCCAATCTATTACTGTATAATTCGCTGTTAAATTTTGTTATATTTTTAGAAAACTTAAATAATTTTATTAATTATTTTAGACGCATAATCTAGTAAATTGAGAAAGCTTTTGCAAGTAATTAAAACGTAAGGCTTGGAAAAAAAGTTTAATTAATGTGTGATAATATTGAAATTTGGAAAATATAGCAACAAAAATGATTAAATATTTTTAGTATGATTTACAATAAGAAAAAATAAACTTAAAGAATTAAACTATTAAATTCTTTTTGATGGTTGTTAGCGACATAATTATTTAGAATTCGGTGAACGCAATAAAAATCGTGAAATATTGTATAGAAAATTTTATATAAAATTTTATTTACTTCACTCAAACACACTTGTATTTTAAAAGAAGGCAAAACAAAATTAAAACGATCGCACATGTGTCTTCATTTCACAGAACTATTTCAAAAACAGGCATAACTTTTTCACAGCGCGGCAAAGAGTTTATTACTTTACTATGCGCTTCACTTTTTCTTGTATTCAGTTACAACAAAATAGTGAACAAAATAATAATGAAATATTACAACGAAATATAAATTAGCAACATTGTTGATCAAAATTGAAATAAGTGGTCAATATTTAATTTAATTTAAAGTTTATAGCATATATTTATGCATATTAGCTTTAATTTTAAAATGTTATACCTGATTTTGAAATAGTTCTGTGAAATGAAGACACATGTGCGATCGCTTTAATTTAGTATTGCCTTATTTTGAAATACAAGTGTGTTTGAGTGTATTATTAATTCATTGAAAAATATTTTTTTTTTAGAAAAAAAGGAGATTTTTAGACAAATATTCATAGTTAGATAAAATTATTATTATAAAAATACATTGTAGGAAAAATTGTAGATTAATAAATTTTATATTAAAATATTTTTTAAAACTCATGTTAAAAATCGATAGAGAATAATCATGCGCTCACTTTGTATAATAATCGTGAGTAAATTCAATAGAATATTCAAAATTATTAGCATTAAATATTTTTTGCAATCAAATTTTAGTTTCTATTTTTGGCCAAATAAATTTAATTTTCACTTTTTAACAGTTAGAACTATAACATTAAATTGTTTCTTTAAAAAAACTGTTGTTTTAAATACATTTATAAATAATACTTAAATTAGAGTATGTAGAACTTTGATTCAGTTGTGTTTTCGCTTGTATTATGGACATTCACTGAATGTAATGAACTCGTGATAACAGTACTATATAAATAAAAATTGTTTTAAAATAAATTCAGATGAAATTATGGTTTATTTGATGTAATAAATTTATTCACTAATATTAATACTGAATTTGCAACAAATTTGAATTACTCTAAATTAAAAAATGACACTTTTCTAAAAAATAGAACAAAATTATCAGCCAAAAAAATTATTGATTTGCTAAAATTATGTTTTAACACATGTATTTTTGAATTTGATAATGAAATTTATAAAATGTGTTATGGACTACCAATGGGTTGTCCATTATCTCCAACTATAGCAGAATCGATAATGCAATTTATATTTTATAAAAGTTTTAATGAATTTAAAAATTTTCCAAAATTTTTAAGATGGTACGTTGTTGACACTTTTAGCATTATAAATAAAAATAATTTAGATAATTTTCTAATATATTTAAATAATATAGATAAAATTTACCGTTATAAAATTTACAGTTGAAAAAGAGAGCTGTAATAAACTTCCA
This sequence comes from Phthiracarus crinitus, assembly GCA_034698025.1. Taxonomy (NCBI): domain Eukaryota; kingdom Metazoa; phylum Arthropoda; class Arachnida; order Sarcoptiformes; family Phthiracaridae; genus Phthiracarus; species Phthiracarus crinitus. The sequence goes on from JAQGAW010000730.1 coordinate 21,882, forward strand.
TTTTTAGATGTTTTGGTAAATAGATCAAATCAAAATATATTTTGCACTGTTTACCAAAAACCTACCTCTTCTAATAGATATTTGATTTATTATTCAAATCATCCCAAATCACAAAAAATTTCAGTTATAAAAACACTAACTGAAAGAGTATATAAAATTTCCAATAATCAAAATTATATCCATAAAGAATTAAAAAAATTAAAAAGTATTTTACTGTTAAACAAGTATCCAAATGCTCTAATAAAAAAAGTTTTCAATGATACTAAAATAAAATTTTCATTAACTTTTAATAGTAATGTTATCATAATAAATGATATAAATAATAATTATTTGAATAAATATTTAGTTTTACAATATTAACCTATATTAAGCGAAAAATTACAGCATATGCTTTATAAATTCGATTATAATATATCTTTTATAGGTTTAAATAGTATTTACAAACTATAAAATAATAATAATAAATCTCCTTTAAATTCTGTTGTGTATCATTTGAAATGTCAAGAATGCGATTCTATATATATTGGTGAAACAAAAAGAAATTTAAAGTTACGTGTAAATTAACATAAAAATGCTCTAAAATATCCATATGTAAAATCTAATGTAGCAGATCATGTTATATCTAATTTACATGATATAAATTGGAATAACCCTATTATCAGTTGTGTTGAGAGAAATAGTTATAAAAGAAAGTTTATTGAAATTTTTGAAATTAAACATTTCAAATATTTTCAAAAAAACTTATTGAATAAACAAAAAAGTTCTATTCCTGTTCCACAGCAATATTCTGCATTGTTTTAATTTACCAGCCTCTATAGGCTGGTAAATATAAGCACTAACTTCAAAAATATTTAAAGTTTGAATATAAAGTTTGAACATATAACTTATTATTTTTGTAAAATTAAACGCAATTTGTTTATACAATTAAAGTTCAGTCTTCATTTTTGAAATTGTATGCCATTGATAATGATTGATGTAAAGCAATTGAAACAATCGAGTGTCTGGCTTTGCAATGTATGGTTCACTGTAAATGTGAATTTTTTGTTGTATTGAAAAATTATTTAATAAAATATCTCTAACTATTATTGTTAAATGAATTATTGCAACAAAAGTATTTATAAGTCATATGAAGAATCAAATAACACAGTAATAAATTTACTAATGTATGTTATCAACTTTTTATGATAGGCTTATAAAATAAATTGAATATAATTTATTTAAGTAAACAAATATAAAAAACAATTCAATAAATAAATATTTATTCAATTTTATAAAGCTTAAAATTCTATACACTAAAATTATATAAATACATTTCTATAAAGCAATTATGAGTTAAATTTATATCAATACTTATTAATATGTATATATTGCTAAGATAAGGTCTATTATGTTTCATATTATTAGTTTTAATAAATAATATTAAAGCAGTTTAACTTTTGCCAGAAGTATAAAAATATTATTTCGTATTATAGCAAAAACTTCTTATTAATTTTTTAATAAAAGTGAAATATTTGTGAAAACGATTGAGAATTATTATGTGAATTTAAGTAAACAATTACTAATAATATTAAATTTTTCTAAAATTAAAATAATAATTTATTTTGTTTAGTTTTGATTCTATTAAAACGTTATGAAATTGAATATTTATCTGTATTAAAAATAGTGTTTTGTACCGATTATTTGAATTTGATTATACTCTTAAAATATAATTTAATAAATTGTTTCAAGTAGATTATTATGACAATAGTTCGGATGAAAGTCAAAGAGAAACCGCTTTTGATGTTTTAATGAGTTCATCTCAAACAAGTGAAATGTTTAAAAGAAAATCTGTAGGAATATCTTTATAAAATTCAATTCATAACTATTTTAAATATATTAATGAGTCAGACAAATCACAGTGTTTAGTCCAAGGATGTAAGAAAGAAATTAAAGGAAAAAAAACTACAATCATGGTAACACTTTTGAAAACTAATCATAAAATAGAATTTAATTTATATTGTGAATCAGAATGGAATAGAAAATCTAAGAAAACAAAAACAAAAGAAAGTGAAAGTCCTCAATATAGTATATCTTCATTTATAAAATCAAAATCAACAATTAAAACATACAATAAAAATGATACAATTGCAAAGGGTTTTATATCAATATTAGTGAAATTAATATCTACAACATCAATTCCAATATCAATTCTAGAAAACAAGAATTTTGGTTTTTAATATTATTTTTGGACGAAAAGCTTTCACTTCCTGGAAAAAACGGAATTGTAAAAAAATGTTTGAATTTTTATAATCAGTTAAAAAAAGAAATTATAAAATTAATAGAAATGTCAAAATAATTAAGTTTGGGAGCTGTTATTTGGTGTAAGAAAAGGACTTTCTGAGTCCTATTTGGGATTATCAGCATATTTATTCGATGGTGCAAGAAGTGAAAAAATAACATTGACATTAGGCCTAAAACTTTTTAAATATCCACATACAGATGAGCGAATAAGGTATAAGATTCAAGAGGTTATAAAATTCCTTATGAAAAAATATTTCTAATAATCACTGATAATGTTTCTAATATGGTGATAGCTCTAAAAATTAGAATGGATAGAACAAGAGGAAAATGATAATTTTGAAATCATTTCAACAAATTATGATGATTTAATTGAATATATTGACAATGATTATAATTATGAAGCTTTTGACTTTGATTTTGAGGAAATATCTTTACAGACAAAATTTAAAGAAAAAAATTGGAAAGAATAAGTTGACTAATTAATTTACTACTGTGTGTTGTAAATAAATGCAAAAAAGGTTGGAATGATTTTGATACTTTGAAAAATGCATTTAGTTTACTTAAAAAATTCAGAAGTTCTGGTAAACTTAGTTAAATTTTAAAAAATTATTCTGGATCTGTTTTTCCAACTGTAACTCCTACTTGTTTGAACTCGTTATATTTACAAATTACTAATATTGTAGATAAAAAAGATTTTGTTGATAAAATTTGTTAGAAGAAAAATTAGATAGTTTAAGATAAATAGAAAGGGAAAATTTAATAAAGTTTGTCGATTTATTCAATCAATTTAATGATTTAACCTACGAATTAAGAAG
>JAQGAW010000731.1:0-24974 GCA_034698025.1 Phthiracarus crinitus
AATAAAAATAAATCTCTCCGACTCTATATGATTATTCAAGAATGAAATCATAATTCCCTTTAATAACTGTCGTATATATAGAATTATCGATTCAATTAATATCATTAATTTGATCAAATTTTATTTCAATTATAAAGAATAATTATTTGCAAAGCTTTTGTTTGCTCAAAAGCACACATCCGATCGTTTACTGTTGTCAACTCGACTCAAATCTAGGCTATAATAGTGTTGGTCTAATGTAAAGGCAAGTTTGACGCAACAAATAAAACAATACACTGATGTCAAAACCAAATATGTTTCCAACTAAGCATAAAAAACTAAGATTCTATTTTTAGCGATAAAGTTAACTGAATTTATTTCAAAGACTAAACCCTCGATTATTCCTAGTATTATAACAATAACACCTGGAAAACGTATAGAAAGAGTGTGCCACTGATAAGATTTTCACGGCTCAACCGTATGAATAAATAATTTTTAGCTCGAAGACATGTTGCGCTATTTATAATAAGAAGAAAATGAAGTGAATTCGTTTCGCGAACAGTGAATTAAGAAATTTAAATATTTTTTAAAACAAAATTCATTTTCTAAAATATTCTATTATTCGGAACACAATGACTATTCTTATATTCAATTTTAACGTGCGCTTAAGGAGTGATAGGTTTTCTTTGGAAACTCTTGAAAATATTTGGATTATAATGAATTACTTTTAAAATGTGATCGTAAGTAATAAAAATCGCTTTATAAACACATTTGGAAGCTATTTTTCATGATAACCTGTCAGACCAATGTGGTTCGGTTTGGGGTTATCTTTATATTTTGAATAATGTCAGCGTTTCAACTCTATAAGAGATGGAAACGCCAGCTGGACTTATGCTGAGAAAAGCGAAAAAAAAACGCTAAAATCTCAGAATCGTAGAATAGATGTCCTGTTATAATAGTTTTAAGCAAATACTAAATTTTTGTTAATTTCGATTCGATTCGAATTCGAAACACTAAATTGAAATAAAGTAAATACATTTCCAATTAAGTTTTACCATCAAATAATGTTTTAATTAACTTTTTTAAGCGTAATTTTTTTGTGAAAATTTCGTTTTTTACCCTAAAACTTATTATTCCTCCGAGTATTAGCAAATGAAAATTAATTGGTTACTATTTCTGAATCGAGCTATAAATGTTGTGCCGCACTATTAAACTATTTTCTGCCGGCAATAGACCATAGACTGGGAGCTATTTTTAAACGATTATATCCGTCTGCTAATATCAGTTCCATTTTCAGAAATAGGACACATTTAGCTGATAGATCTTTTAGTAACCCAGACTGTGCAGAATATTCTATGCTGCTCTCAATTAGACCTACAACTAGACTTTGATTCATTAGGATTTCACTTCTCACAGTTCATTGGGATAAATAGACGTACGCTTATAAAACTATAAGTTAAAAGCATACTGAATGTTGTTCGACCAATGGTTGCAATTTTTAGCGTGTTTACCGAATAACGTACTCGTATTTATATTTTTGATATTTTGTTTGTCGCAAATTATGTTTGCTTTTGTTTTTTATTCAAAATATTTTTCGCAAAATATTAATTCCGACAAATTTAAGGCATAGTGATTTAACATTTCCGTTTCCCTTTCATCTAATTTTGTTTATGTGTGGAAAATGTTGTTCTTATTCTAAAAATAATTTTTGGACAGATTTTCAAATCTCAAATAAAAATCAATCATATCTGTTATTACAAACTTTTAGTAAATAATTTAACAAAAGAATTTAACACCAAAGATAAAATTTTGACATTCGTTAATATAATGTTTTTTTAAAAAAATAAATGGCACGACAATCAAAATAAAGTTTATTGAAATTATATTGGAGAATGGGTTAAATAAAAGAGAAACAAGAAAGAGAATGAACATTCATAATGAGCTCACTTTGTATCATGTTATAAGTTAATTCAATATTAAAATCAAGTTTTAGGGTATTAAATATTTTTTTTGCATTTTAATTATTGTTTCTATTGTTGTCCAACTTTGTTTAATTTTTACTTTTAAGCAAACAGTACTATAACTGTACATTGTTTCATTGGAAAAAAATTTCTAGCTTTATAATTCATTGTTGAAAATAAGTGCTTCAATAATTTTAATTCAAAGCGTGTTACCAGTATTATATTATTGAAAATTGTTTTGCGTGGCGCTAATTATTACCCAAAACAGAGTAGTTCGAACAATGTTATTTATCCTCAAAAATTTTATTTTAAATAAATTTTAAGAGTGCTTTTAGGATTTTAGTAGATTTTTGTTCATTTTATTGCCATTTTTTGCCTATTTTTAGCCTTTTAAAACCCATTTATGCTCCACTTCAAGCTAATTTTTCCCCATATTTAATTTTTTAATCAGTTTTGGCCATTTTAAAGCCATTTTTAGTTCATTCTAAGCATATTGTTAGGCAAAAATTTTAAAACCCTTAATAAATATAAAGAACAAATTCCTTAATAAATATAAAAACCGGTCAACAGACAGACAGATAGAAAATCAAATTCAATAGCTACTTTGGATTCAAAGTGAGTTAAAAAATTCTGGTTTTATATGATGATCAATACAGTATTGCCGTGTAATAAAGAAAAGTAAATATTGGTCCAAACTTTCTACAGATAAAAATGTACTCTTTTAATAGAGACAGTAAAACTTTTCGTCTGTTGATTAAAAACCATAATATATCCAACTAATGTTATATATTATTATCTATTTCTCTCCCTTACTCTCTCCATCAAAAAACTGGAGAGAAGTAACCATTCAATTCTGCAGTGTATTAAACAAAAAACGCAAAAAGACATTTGGGCAACAAATTAATGGAAATAAATTCATTCACATTGGAAGAGGTTATATAGATATAGTGGATATATTAAATTGAAAGGATGGTTACTTAAAACGACAATTGTCTACAAATTGGTAGTATTGGTAATGTGGCTCAACTCTAAGTATATTTATAAAGCATTTGCGCCACTATTTAATAACCAGCGATACACAAAACGCAAACAGACAGACAGACACACACACAACAGAATATTCCGTTCAATAAAATAAAACCGTTAGGAAAAAAATAAGCGTCCAATGTATTAGATATTTGTGTCACACTGCTGTTGAAACTGGTTTAACTTCTAGAGGTTATATGGCGGCTATAACTCATATCGTTTGTTGTATATAAGCTTAACGCTAACAACATGTAATAGAGAATAAGACATACACAGAGAGAATGGAAAATGCATACACGCATTTGGAAACATAATGTCAGCGAATTGAGCTAATAAATAGGGAGGCAACCAATCGGTGAACAGAATAAGCATATACTATGTCCACGTTTATTGTGCGATACTCTACAGAATAATAAGAATAATAATAGGAATAATAACAGTTAAAATGCCAGATTTTTTTCTGTTATTGTTTCCGAAAATGTTTTTTTTTGCGTTGTCTTTTTGAAGCATTAAAATAACTGTTTTCGAAATAGAAAAAATAATAGAAAAAATAAAAATAGTAGAGAAGACAAACCACGCATCTATTCGTATCATAAGTTTAGTAACGATTTTTGTGACACCATTTAAGCAAACAATTTTCTTATTCTTTTTCTCGTATTTTAGTATTGCATTTTTTCTGGTCGTGTTTCAGCATAGAAGCGACAAAAATTGTTTCCTTTTTTCTCTCTGTTTCTCTCGCTTTTATCTCACTCTTTATGTATTGTTATAGATATATGCCTTTAAATGTGATGTTTTATTAACGTCTCTTTTGTTTTACTTAAGATTTAAGTCAACGCAACGAATGAGACACACATACAGATCAAGAGAGTGTGAGAATGAAATGATAGAGAGAAATGGAGAGACAAAGAGTGGGGAGAGAGAGAGAGAGAGAGAGAGAGAGAGAGAGAGAGAGAGAGAGAGAGAGAATATTCTGTTTGACAGAATAAAATATGACAAGAGAATGAACTTATGTATTATATATGCGGTATATATAAATTTAATACATCTGTATAGCTATGGCTCATAGATATTCGTTCACACATAAAACATTGAACGCATACACACACCAAATGCAATCATACTTTCATAACAAGACACTATTAGATTTCACGAAATATGGTGTGTTTTGATCTTTAATGGCCTTTTTTGTCAAAATCGCAAAATACGCGTTTATCGCAGTAATGATCATAAAATGCAAATTTTTATTTCATTTTCTCAGCGAAAACGTAAACGTTTAGCGAACTGTTGGCGCAAGCATTCAATTTTTACAGTTGGGCTGAACATTAATATGCCGTTTATGTTGTTATTAAAAAAAATATCAGTACATTCAATTTTATTATACGTGAAAATTAAAAATGTATGCATTCGTTTTTATTGCTTTTTCATACGTGTAGTAATCAAATATGAAAATAAGATCAGCTATAATTTTCACACTCGAACTCCTTTATTAGCTTATCTTTTTGGCTCATAATTCAGTTTACTATCGCTTACCCTATTCTAATATAATCGGGTAAACTCGTTATTAACATTTGCTTTAAACTGGATGCCAACAGCACTAATATTTTCTGGAATTGATGCGCATTTATAGAATAAGAAAATATTTTTTTTGGATATGAATTAATTGGAATTCAGTTGAGAAATTAAACAAGAATTTTTAATATATTCATTTTGGAATACAACGCAATGCACATCAATCTAAGAATCCAGTGTTTTCACATACTTAACACTTTATACGAAAACTAAAAAAGTTCTACTGAGGTGTTTGGATAAAATACAAACAGCAAAAAAAATTGTTAGATAATAAAATTCTTAAAATTAATTGTTTAAATTCTGGCATAAATATATACCTTGTAAAATGTATAATATATATGCACAAAGTAACGTAATGCTCGATTTAATATAAAAACCTTTTCTTTTTACAGTAGTTATTTGTGACGTCAGGAAAATGCAAATTTTTGCGTGATTCCACTTTCATTTTGGTTTTTAGCTATTATTTTTAAATTGTTTTTAACTTTTAAAGCTACATTGAGACTTATGACTTAAATGATTTTAAATTTTGTAACTATTTTACCGGATTTTTTCAATCCAAATATTACCTTTGAATAAAATAAATTATTTAAAAATAAATTACAGATTATGCAACAAACAAATCTTTATTTAATAACCCATTCAAATACTGAGGTTGTATTAGAAAATCGTTTGTTTAATAGAAATAAAAATTTTAGTGCTTTATTTTGAGTTACAAGTAATTTGATAAGCAAATTACTTTTTCTTTAATATACTCCGAACAAACAAAAATCAACCATATTTTTAACACTATTCTGTCTGACGAAACACATAACATTAAGACATTAAAAAAAGATTTAATCTATTACTTCATTATTTAAGGCAATAAAAGATCTATTTTAGTCACAAGGATTTCCGATAATTATTTGGTATTTAATTTTTTCCGTATTCGTCCATATAATTAGTGTTTTTTCAAAAATAATAATCACATCTATTTATAATTTATTATACTTATGCAACTATAATAAAGAGAGAGCAGGATATATGTGCGCTATTTATTGATTGGCATATTATTTTCATTTATTTTAGCACCAGTTTTCTCGGAACTCTGCGTTATTATGCATTTAGAAGAACAAGTAAGAGCGCGCTTAAGAGCTTACTTTGCCGGCATTAGACTATATGATTAAATAGTCACTCAGTTATTGTCAAAATTGGTAAAACATACAGACAGCAGCTACCATAGGATAGACATTATCAAATCGTTAAGCTCGCGACTTAAGTTTTATTATAAACTTCAAAATTGGTTGACAACAACTACACGGTTAACACATTTTTTTCTCGCGCTGTTATTTTTAATGAAATAATAATGGGATTTTGGATAATATAATAAATATATATATATATATATATATATCGTATAAAATATATGTTATGAATTACATACGCGATTTAAGCTTAATATCGATCGATTGTGCGTTGAGAAAATTAATTTCTGGATTGTCGGACAGCCATTGAGACGCGCGATCGATGATTGAGGAAAACTGTTCGAAGTGCGGCCGTTTGAATAGACTGCCGCCCGACAGATGATGAGGCGTGAAGTCCGCGATACCGATTTCCTCCTCCAGACACGGCCCCTCTTCGTAGAACAGCCGAATGATAGTGACGTGTCGCGAAGACTCGTCGGCCACACTCAGCTCCGAATCGATCTTCCAGTCGCCGTTCGCCTCCACATTCAGCGACTCAATGGTGATGAGTCGTCTGCCGTCGAATTTCGTGGCACGTATTTTGGCATTAATACGACTGACAACTTCGTCGAGATTCTCGAAAATGCCATCCTTCCGGAGTGGCTCGAAGTCGACATACTTTAGTTTTTGTACTTCGCTATCATCATCTTTAGAGCGGATCTCCTCGCGGCGTTTGATCCATAGTCTACAGTGTTATTACGAACGGTTATGCGTTATATGTTTTCAGGGGTGAAAATAAAAATAATTTTTGGCTATATATAGCCGTTAAAGAGAGAATGAATTGAATAGAAGCAGAAGAAGCGAAACAAGAAAAAATAATGGTGCGAACAAAATATTGAAATATGAGAGCTTTTAACGCACTTGAAGTGTGTTTGTGAGCGAAAAAAGTTTATCTACACATAGCATAGCACATCATCAACTTTTATGCATGCATTGAACGGATAAAAACGGAGATGCAGTCACAGTAACATTCAATCAAATAACGGTATGATTAATACCGGAAAGATTGACAAAGAGCTTTGAATTTTTAGCGATATATATACTGTATATAACTTTATACGAAATCAATAGTCAAATAGTTCTATCAACCATTTTCAGGTATGAGTTATTATTATGCGCGTGTTTTTTTTCGTTCGGATGACAGACTTATTAATGTTTATATTTTAGTTCGTGCGTGCGTTTCAAATTTTTATTGCTTTACAAAAACAGAAGTTTGTAATTAAAAATATTAATGTAATTTCGACATAACAACTACGAGCGGTAACAACGCATACCTCAATGCTTTAAGCATTGTCTCGAACTCTCCTCTCGCTTGCGTCGCCCATGGATTAGTGGCTGGATTTGTTTGCTGCTCCCATCGGCTTACCATTGTTGTCAGATTATGCCTATAAGACAATTTGACTGTTTCGCAGTTGATTACCTCCCAATGCGTGTTCTTTTTGAGCCAAGTGTTCGCTGTGTCGACCAGAAAACTAAAATGCAAATCATTTTTTTAAAAATAAGGATCACTTGTTAATGCACTGATTTCAAAACAATAGAATCCGCTTTCGATGTTTTTACAACACATAAAATTTGAATAAATGCATTCTAATCTTAATTCAATCCTCACAGCACGACCAGATAAAGTATATTCAATATTTTATGGCGATCTCTCTCTTACACACTCACACAACACACACACAACACACACACAACTCTCAAGAATATAAGAATATCAAGAATAAATCTCTTCATAAGTTCGATATACTAATTTGATATAACTTCTAATGAAAACTGGTATTATGTGATTATATGGAACTTCAAGCTCTATGAAAATATTACTTAATGTGAGAAACGTGTCGTATAAAAAGTTTACCAAAGCTTTTTATGGATTATTTTCGATAAATAGATATATACCTATAATAGGGTTTAGTTTTGAAACGAGAATAATTCGAGTCTTAATCGAGCTCGAGTACAAAAAAATTATAGGCAACTAAAACTTTCTTTAAATACAGCAAAACAACAATTATGTATAAATATAATGTTACAACAGTTTCAAAGGTTTAATAATTATAGTATATTTAAAGTTTAATTTTTCTATAATTTGTTATTTATTTTCATTTTGGGCTTAATATATTTTTAAAAATTTGATTTTATCAAATGTTATAAATTCTATCCTACAAATCAGTAATCGAAAATTTCATCTGTAAAAAATCAATACAATTTTAAAGCCCGATACCCAACAACACTCGAGTTCAAACCCATTATTTGTTAATCCGGTTGATTAATAACGAAACATCTAAACGAGGGATATTGTTATAAAAGCTAACGTGAAAACCAATGCTTCGACAATCGCATTGCTTATATAGAAAATAGAGGTTTATGTCCAATGGTTGGTGATAAACGTACAGAAGTTTCGAGATAACTAAAAAAGTTACTGATGACAGCGAATAACTAATGACATACTAAGAATTAGACGATAACATTGTTTACCATTTTGTTTGTTTGCTACTGTATAAAGTCATAGATTCTGTGACTAATAAATTTTAATGGGATTAATCGAATAATACTATTCCATTAGTAATATAATTTTAATACATTTCATTATATCAATTTTTAATTTTTAAAAATTTTCCTTATCTCATGAATTTGGTTTTTATCATACAAATAAAAAATCTAATATTGTAAAACAGATATTTTGTGCTTAGAATAATAAATTAATAACAGTTATCTAAATTAAAATACTGACGGACACAATCAAACACATGAGCTCACGTTTGCTCGAAATACGGAGCATAACATTAGAGTTTAAAACAAACGCAACACAATTATGTTAACTTTTGTATAAATTTCACTTAGTATTAGCATAAATTGCACATATCGAGTGAGATATATGTGCAATCCATAAACGGCAACGCAATTTCGGACATTCACGCAGATGTCGCGAATGCAATAAACGCACAAAAAAGCAAACTCAGCCAAAAAAAGTAATTTCAAACTATTAGAGGCGAAATAACAATAGCGAACAATATTTTAAAGTTTGTAATACATCGCATTGAGTTATGCTCAACGATCTCCTGGCCATAAATAAGAATCAAAATAACTCGTAACACACGCATTCACTTTGCAATGCAGATTTTATCAAATCTGTTATATATTCTATCAGTGGTGTGCAATGGAAAATCTTATAAATAAAAGAATTTTGTTGGCGAAATAGACTTTTGTCATTCTCGGACACTGATTTAAATCCTGTGTCAATCGTGTGGCTTTAGTGATAGATACGCGACAATTGGATAAAGAGAAAGTTGGGAAATATGTAAATTAAAGAATAGAGCTTTAGATTTTTTTTGGAAAATGTCGAATAAAATAAAGTAAAATATGAGTTTTTTAGGCCAGATTGCGCTTTTGAGAATTTTTTGATATGTTTTTTAAGAATTATCATATCAATAAAAAATTATTTATAATAAACCTAACCTGCTATTCTCAAAAATCAATACTTAATGGGCAAAAATAAAGTTTCAAATAATTTTTTGTTTAATTTTTATAAATTGAAAACAATTTTTTACTGATTATTTTAGAGTTTTTAATGAGAGTTTTAAGTATTTAATACCATATATGTATACGCAAATACTCTAAGCTTTCTAAGATGATTATAATATCTACCGTTTTATTAATTGAAAACATACTAACGGCATACGCGAGGATCCAATTAATATATATACATAGTTTCATAAATAAAATTTGCAATTTTTATATAGTTTTACAAACTAAAATTTTAATGATAAAATATTGAAAAATAGCATTTTATAAAAGTAAAATTTTATTATTTTTTAACGTTCCAGTAAGTAATCTTTATATATACATAAATTGTAACTTTAAATTAACAGTTAAAAATACCCACTTTTAATCAGAACAAATTAAATTTGATATTAGTTTCGATTTGGAATTAATTAAATTTTTTCTGATTAATAATATTAGAAGAAAAATCCAGAAAACTCAAATGATATCAGCCTTTAGCTAAAGTATTACTGTAATGAATATTAAATAGAAAATAATTTATCTCATAAACTAATATTTTGTTTAGAATTTTTCAGCGTAACGCTTGAATACGGAATATTAATAAAAAAATCATGTTTTTATATTATTCAGTTATTTATTATGATAGTCCATGAAAGACATTCGCGTAATTAAATTTCGATTAAATGACAATCTCAATGTTGCTGGGAAACCGCTGGATAATTTAAGTGAGACCGTAATTATAACTAATAACGAAAGCATTTTCCAAATATGAAATTTTGATAACGGTTTTATCAACAATTATAATACAGTAATACTACCATATGATATCGCATTTCCAAATGCACTTTTAACACAAACATTTTAAACTATTATTTTTATAGCTTAATTAAAATTTCAAAATTCGTTTTCTCCGAGATAATGAACGTTTCCATAATAGTAAGGATTAACTAATTAAAACTTTTGTTTTTAGTAAATTAACGCCATAATAGGAATTTCTAGTTGTAAACGCTTTTCGGATATAAATTTCAATTACGTATTAAATTTACGGTACAATTAGTGAAGATTAACCATATTATCATTTGATCCAATTTTAATTATTCATTGGGATTTTTATTAGAATTTGAAAATCAATTACAAAATATACTTTCTTTATCTCCAATACGACTACCTTTGTATAAATTGTATTTATTTTAAAATACAATTTATATTAAAAACTGGTGGAAATGCATTTAAAATGACATATGAAATGAATATTTTCGATTTTTTAAGCTTAAACTTTTAGAGAATATATTGAAAACGAGAAAATAAAAATTATAAAACCATTACTCCTGCTTAACTGTTTTGATAATATAATTTTAAAAACGAATCGATAGCCAAAACAAGCGAAACCTATCATTAGTATTGCTTGTAAGTATATATTGAGTTATATGTATCACAAAGTTCTACACTTTTAAATTTGCAGAGAAGGAATTGATTTAATACTCGGGTATTTTAAGGATACGAAAGAATACTTGAAACTGAAGATTGGTTTGCAATACGAATACGTAGAAGTTTTTTTCGAAAAAAAATAAATAGGCTGCAAAGCCTAAAAATGTACAAATAATACAATAAACTTTAAAATCAATTTTACAAAAAGTATTGGCAAAATAACCATTAGCGCAGCGCAACCTTAAATTCCTTTATATTTATTGTTTTTATTTTTATCTCCGTTGAAATAAGAAACTCTGGCGAACCCCGAGGAATAAAATTCATACAGAATTTATCACTCGACTGGTTGAAGGATGCAATGGGCAACTTAATTCACTGGTCAGGCCGTACTTTATTTTTCTGCACTCTAGATAAAAGAACTTGGGGTTGTTTTAGTCCCAAAGCGGCAAAAGTACATTCTAAAGCCGGGAAATATTGTAAAAATGTTAATTAAACGTACACTGAAAGTGTTGTGTTTCAAAAAGCATAGCCGAAATGACTAACGGACACGAGGATAGCGTTCATTGTTGCAACGTTTTCTAGCGAAACGAAATTCAATTAAATTTAGCATTAAATAATGTTAGAGGTCTATGCGATGGGAGTGTATGAGTGCATTCATTGTTCCTATAGTACAATCACGTTGCAAATTCCCAGTGCGTTAAATTTAATACGAATGCAATTGATAATTCATTTTGCGTAAATCTGTCAGCAAAAAAGTAGCAGAAAAAACACGGTTATATACCCGTATAGAGAGATATGGGGAGAAAGAAATAAAACAAAGTATAACTTTTGAAGAGTTTTGAAAGAAATAATTGCATTTGTATGGTTGGCATTGCATAAAAATTTAATAACATATAAATTTTTCATTTGTCTGTCTCTCATCGCAACGTAAACTGTTTCATCGAACTCTCGGCTAAACGAAAGAATGCATAATTTTAAATTTACGTGCGCTCCGTTTTTTTACTTATTTGATGCAATCATTTATTTTCCCATTCATTTAAGTAATTACGAAAATTTTTCGTCGTAAAAAAATGGTTTTAAAAATAGACCGAATTACGAATTCTCTTATTGACATTAGTGTTTCAGAGAAATTTTGTGTGCGCTTTACATGTCAAAAGAAACTTTATTTTATATCTAATCAAATATTCTCAAAAAACTTTACGCGACGAAACAGTGTACACATTTTATCTCAAATTTAATAATAATAATAATAAAAAGAGTCGAAATGAAATTTTCTGACATTTATGTTCTGACACACAGTTATTAAAATTTGCATAAACTTTTTCCTACATTAGTGTGTCATCGCTTTTTTGATGAATAGGAAAAATTTTGACGCCAAATAATTATAATGCGTGCAATTTTACTACACATTACTACTATCGCTGGAATATTATGTCAGAAAAGCTTTCACAATAATTCTCTGCCCAACAAAATATACATATCTTATGCAATCATAATACACACACGAAAACAATACACCCACCACTAGAAAAGTATAGTTTACGTTATATAATTGTCACTAAAAATAATTCCGCTTTTCTATCGTATAATAACCATAATCATTCGTAATAATAATAATATTTACTCGCACTTTAATTCAAAAGCATTATCGGAGAAACTAAAATTAAATATCTTCCCAGAAAACTACAAAATAATTGTTTCGTTGCGCTAAACATTTTTATTGACTTATGTTTGCATACTTGAGTGTGTTGTATGTAATGTGTATGAGTGTGTGTGTGTTGTACTCAACGTGTTATGTGTTTATGTAAATTGCATATCTTTTTTGATTGGCAACTGTGCTCTAAAAATTAATTTCAACATTTCTATTCATGCGATTCACTGGTTGTTAGCGATTGCATGAGCGAAAACTACTTTGAATAAGTAATTACTGGTAATTAGTTTACAGAAACGTTAAGCTTTAGCTACGCTACAGTTACCATACATTTCAAATTTTATGCTAACATTTCAAAATCAAGTTAATTTGGTATTGAAATAATTATTTTTAAGTTTTCGCTTTTGTGAGCGTAATAGCCATGAAAACACGTTTTTTCATTACAAATAATATATATCTTTTAGTTTCCACAAGTGGTTAAAACAAAAGCATGTTTCGGATAACAAAACAAAAAAAAGAAGAACAGAAAAATCTATAACTACTGGAACGACACATAAAAAACCCTAAACATTCGCTTACATTATATAAACTGTACACAACGTTATCATCTCCTAAAGACATACATGTCTTCGTCATCAGCGAAAATGCACGTTTTCCGTGCACTTATAGCATAGATTAATAAAATGATAAAACGTTTGCCATAACACTATGGGGCTATGACTCGCTATGGCGCTAACACTTACCCAAACGAGTGATACTCCACTTGACCGCTGGATGAAAACTGATGAACGGACGGCACAAAATCAACAAAAGTGAATTTCGCGTCATGAGGTATCTCTTTCTCCAAAATGAGCGGATCTTCGGGTTTTTCCGGACAGTTTTTCTCGCGCGATATGCGATTCAAATAGACGGCACAGTATGCCATACTTTCGCGAAGATATATGGTTTCGTTTCGAGGATACGCAACGGGAAAAAGTTAACGCTTAAACCAGCGGAACAAAAATCTACTGATATGACGATTGATTACAGATTTTTTAGATTAGAGGAGAATCTAAAAAATGTGTGTTTTCGTTCGAAACTCAAATAATTTTCATTTAATTGTTATTCGTAACTGAATCACCACTTTTTTCGGAATAATAGCATCAGTTGATACCATAATAATATAAAAGTTTTGTTCAGTGATTTTTTTTAACAAATAAAGTAATTTTTGGCTTAAAAATTTTCCAAACAACGAACGATACGTTTGTTTACGCCGCGATACGAAAAACGATTTCTACGAAAAAAAGTTGACGACAATAACAATGATGACGACAACAAACGTTACTCGAAGTTCTCTCTAATATGATGATAATAATAAGTAATTATGTTTCCTTAAGAGCGAAATAAACATATAGTGGATGAAAGCCACGCACTACTAGTGCCATGATATTATTGATCCGAAGTATATTTATTGTGACTCAGCTCTCCGTACGTGTATGTATGTGTGTATATAATATATATCTATCAGATTCTGTGTGAGTGTACTGTATGTACTGTATGAGCGGATTGTGTGCGAACACACTCGTGCACATCATAGTCATAGAATCATAGAATAAAGACAAGAGAAGTAACGTTTGCAGTGCCGTCGAGAATGCTCAGTAGAGTTCGAGTTGAGCTAAACCAGAGTATTGCTCAACCGACTGCACATTGCACGCCAAAATCGATATCGAATTTCAGCCATCCATCCACTTATCTCTCTCTCTCTCTCTCTCTCTCTGCTACCTCTCTATAACAATCGAGTTATAAGAAAATGTTTTCAAATATAGACTATAGCAACAAGAGAATGTGGCTGATGCTGATGTGCTGATGGAAAGATGGTGTGCACTCAATATTCTGGATACGCGTGTGTATGTGTCTGTATGTGTGTGACTGAGTGTGAGTCTGAATGTGTATTCTGTGTGCATGTGTTTGTGCCTATAATTTTTCATTTCGCAGTATGTTTGTGTAAATGTGACAAATTAATAAATATGCAACCGAAACGGTCAAATTATCACACCTCACTCTACCTCTATCTGATTATAGTGACTTGTTTACTATACTCGTTTTAGATGCCACTGTTTAAACATTAGCTTTTTTATCAATGTTGCACAATGTTAGTCGAAAAATCTGCTTTGGAAGCGAAAAAACAGACCTTTTATTTTTCTCTATCGTCTGTAGTAATAAAGTTAAAATAAAATAAAATAAAATACAAGAGAAAGAGAAGTAGAGAACACAGGATCTAAAATCAGCAGTGAAAGAAAATAATTGGTGTTAGAATTTAGATGGCATTTCTTAAACGAGATTCGAGTTTAAGTGAAAAATGTTTCACTTGTTTTATATACACTACCAGTTGACTATTCCGATCAAACTTTCTTTATTTTTATTATTATTATAAATATATGTATTTGATAAAAATGAATATCCTTTAGAGATCAGGCCAGGAATCGCATACACATATAGAACGTTGTGCTTATGAAAGTAAACGTATTAAATGCTATTTTTAGCATAAGCTCTCAAAAATGCAGGCATAACCTGTATTTCTCTCTCTCTCCTCTCTCTCCACTCTCTTTTCTTCTCATCTCTCCTTACTTTCGATTAGAACGAGAGAAGAAAGTGTTCGCATTACTGATCAAAGTGAAAATAGTAATTCTATAGTCAATAAATGTTTGGCTTAAGCGCTGAAGACATCGCAGCGAGAAAAGCATATTTGATGTTATGACCTGTCGATCTGTCTTAAAGTGCTGCCACAAAGAATTTGATTCAAAATATTCCTTTATTTCTTTGCTGCGTGTGTGTCAGTGTGTGTGAAACACATTTTAGCTCATTTAGCTTGAAGCGTCAAATCAAGCATAAATTTCTAGGACTTTATTCTCGTTTTTTTTGCAATAAGTTTGACTTTTTTTTGAATCAAAAAAGCATTTTTGACCAATAAGTTGTCAAAATCATCTGTTTTTAGTTTTTTTAAAACGGGTTAAAGAGATGTTCTATTGGACAGAACGCTTATAAATCCAAGAATGTTTCAAAAGCTATTTTTTAAATTGATTTTCGACTTAAAGTCTGAAAAATCGTTGCACTAATGCTAAATAAATTGTCTCTAAAGTTGTAAAATATTTTCAAAGCTTTTGTTCTCATTAAAAAAATTCGAACGAATTTCTTATTTTTTATTATAATGATATTGAAAAAAATTTGTTTTTTGCTCAAAATAGTAGTTTTATAATTCTATCAGTTATACTAATGCTTATTTAGCTCACATTGATTTCATGAAACATACTGTTGGAATTGATATGTTTGTTTTATATGTGCCCACTTTTAGCATAATACAGATATTTTTTACTAAATGTGCAAATTTTTGATGTTTAATGTTTGGAGACTGAAAAAATTAGAATCAAATTTATTAAAACACTAAACTTTTAAAAAATTACCTTTTCAAAACCATAAAATTTTGTTTAAATTTGCTTTTAAAGTGTTGTTTGTTTTTAGAAAATATTAACAAATATTAAAAATTAAATAAAGATATGAAACAATAGAATTATTATTATAAATAATATAATTTAGTTTTTGTGAGTCATAATTTTTAAAAAGTACTTTCATTTTGAAAGTCTTTCTTGTTTAAATTTAATGCTCAGTTTAATTCAATTTGGAAGTTACAATGTGTGACATAGAATAGATTAATTAAATGTTATTTATTCAAGAAATAGTTACAAAATTTTATCATACAGTAAATATAAAAAGAACTTTTTACTGTTGTTAGCCATCGAAATGCTAATATAATCAAATTAATACTAAATGCATTGGGATTAACTAAATTAGTGAATTAAAAAATCACAGGAAAGATTTTTTATTTGATAAATATGGGTTTGGATTAGTGAAGATTAACTTTCAATTTTTAATTTTGCTGTTGCTTTACTTTTGTTATTAAAATATTTTAATTTAAATTGTATTTTACTTTTGCTCTTAGTTTTACTTCTAACTTAAATTAATTTCGCTTTTGTTTTGCCTCAAAGCTTTTCAGTTGTATTTTACTTTCGTTTAACTGTAGCTTAAAAAAGCAAAAGTAAAAGTAAAAATATTCTTTCGATTTTACTTTTTCGAAACAGCACTAGTTTTGAGCCATAAATAAAATGCAGGTTCCGTTTATTCATATAGAAATAAAATATATTTTCCATAATTTTCAATGGAAATTAGAGTTAGATAAACAATGGAATTTGATTCCGGATTGAGATTTAGTATTTGGAATCTAGTAAATTGGATCCATAAAAATATTTTTGATGTTCTAAAATATTTTCGTTAATTTTGAATTTAATTTTTACAATAATAACACAAATTTTTAAAAAATTCGTGATTCAAACCTCTATACAAATGTTTGAGTAGTTGTTACTTCATAGCAATGAGATTTCATTATATCGATTTTAAATATTTTGAAAGCATTTCTAAAGCACATTATATTAATTTCACTCAGTATTTAATAGGAATAAATTAAAATTTCATTAACTTATCTAATAAATTATTTAATATTCGCCGATTTATACTTTTCTCGGTAGTCTTCTCGTTAGAGATTTGAATTATTATCGTAAAAAAACTACCAGACAGTAAATTATATTAGTCTCCATATTAATTAGTCTGTAATTACTTTTAGTTAAATAGGATTTTAGTAAAAGGAAGTCGATTTGCATTAAACAAATTAAGTCTTTTTCGGGGTATTAAATATATGCAAAGACATTTGTATGATTAAAAACTTCCTCTCATTACATTAAAAAAGATTTTTTCTTCGTTGTGTGTGTATCTTTTTTAAGCCATTATATTCAAAAAGAGAGAGCATTTTTTCTATTTCTAATTTTCTCAAGTATGGCATGCATTATTAAAAGGGAGGTATTGTTTAATAATTCATTTCCTCTATATTTTGTTCATACTCTAACCGTAAGGCAAACGTCACGATATCTTCATAGCCGAGCCTACAAGAGAGAGAGAGAGAGAGAGAGATAAAAAAATACTGTGTGCACAATATGATGCGTTCGGTACAGGCATCTATTTTTAGACATTCTATGTTTGATGAATGTGTTATTATGACAGGTATTAGTGATTTTTTTGACATAATTTATCAAATTGTATGAAATCTGATTTTTAACATTTTTAGTAATGGTTTTCGCTTCTACTCTTTTTATTATTCTTCTCTATATATTTCTTGTTTCTTTTTTTCCCGGAGAACAAAAAACTTGGAGAAAAAACTAATTCCTCAAAAAGACACTGTAATCAAAGTAAAAGTATTAATAAAAGAAGAAATAAGACGTTTTTTGTTGCCTAAACTGATCTAAAAGCTTACACATTTTTTATCTATAAAACGCTCTCCTCTTTCGCTTTGTTTTTAAACTTGTTTTCCGTTTTAAAATATATGGAACTTCGTGTGCGTCTGTGATAGATGTATAAACGAAGGGAAAAAAAATCAATTTTTAATTAAAAACTTGTATTAGTTTTTGTTTGCGCGTAAAATTTATCGTGTCATCCAATTTTCGTTTATGGTTTGATTGCGTTTAATTAAAAAAAATTACACGCAAAATAATAGCACAGGTCTTTATTTAATAATAATAAGCATAATTTTTATTAAATCAAAATTTCCGCAACAAATACGTGCGTAATAGAAGAGATAATTCTAAAAATAGACGTTGAAAAGTAATTTTGCTGCACTTTTCTGTAATAAACAGGAGAAATTTATTTTTCTTCGTTTTTGGTTGCGTTGAGAGCGGAAAAATGAGCTCAAATGATGAGTTGCTATGAGTGTGCTATTAATTTAAATATTAGTTATAGGTATTCATTAAATTTTAAAACTTTTATATACACTCGTCTATACAGTGGCATAAAAATAATGGCATGTAAGCGTAGTTTAATTTATAATTATATATAATTAGAAATTATTACGTAAAGATAATGCTGTATTATAGGAGACATGAGGAGAAATCTATTTCGTTTAAATTTATTATTCAATTTAAACAATGAAAATCTATCTAATATTTTAACGGAAAAAGATATGGAATCAAGAATTTTATCGAATAATACCCGTTTATTATTTGCCAAATTAATATCAAATAAATAAATTATTTTTATTATGATTCAATATTTGTCTCACGAGGATTGAGTGAATAAAATTTTCAAAAATATAAAGAAAATTAACCCTAAGGTAATTTGGAGTCCGCTAACAATTATTCACTCAAATTTTGCAGAATCTTTTCTTTTTTATACTATAAACTAAAGGTCTAGAATGAGCTCCGTGGGCAGCAGGAGGGAGTAGGTTGGAGTGGGTTGGAGTGGGATTAAGTGAAAAATGTGAAAATGGAAAGGAATGGAAAAAACCAAAAAAAAAATCGGGATGTACGGAATTCTGAACCCTTTAAATTTTGCCATTAATTTTTTGCAATTTTAAAAAATTATCTTCTATTTATTAGTAAAATATCAAAGGGAAAATTAAACATGCTGTTAATAATTATTATTTACTGATTTATATATTTTGTATGTTTTTGCTTATTTATATTTATACAAAATTTTATGTTCTGTGAGTAATTGGTACACATATTTTATGTTTATTTTTGTTTATTAATAATTATCTTAATATTATAAATATTACACAAATATTATCTAATGTTTAATCAAAAGATTTTAGAAATTTTGTGTAAATTTGTTGGAGTTATGGACATGAGCAGCGGTAACTCTGATTTTACCTCTACGAGAGCAAATCCAGGGAATAAACAAGAACGGCACATTCACAGAGAGCTGACTTGCAAATTGTTCATAGAAAACTTATATAACTTTTCTTTAAGTCAATACTTTGCAAGATATGAAATCCCTTAATTAATATAAAGAACTGATGGAATTCCTTTATAAATAAAAAGAAAGCGCACGTACAGACGGACAGACTGTGTCAAATCCATAAGCTGGACTTCTTTTCAAGAAAGTCAGCTAAAATATTTATACAAGAAGAAGTAGGAGTAAAAAGTCAGACTAAACTCTACTATCTCATGAAATAATAATAATGGTTTCGATTTTCTTTGAGAATTCTGAATTAAAGCTAAAATTTTATAACAATGATCTCAAGCCTGAATAATCGAAACTAGCAAATGATTTTTCTCATAAAAATATTATAATGATTGATCATAAGTTCAAAATTTAATAGTTAATTTTCGAAATTAATAGGTTTAAAGCTTACAATATGAAATATATTTCTGTGGATTAAAACTTTAAATAATTTAGTTGCTTACAGTAACACAAATTTATAATTTTAGAACTTAGAGATATAAATAGCTTCTCAACATGATTTTAAGCTTTGGTTTCAAGAATCTGCTTAAAATGAACAAAAGTTAAAAAGAGCTTGAGCTCATTCTCATCATTAAGTATAGATTTATTTAAAACGTATTTATAAATTTTCATATTGAATTTCTTAATCAAATATAAATACATAATAGATAAAATTATTAACGTAAATATAGTAATAAAACTTTCATTGTCTAAAAAAGAACGAATAAAAGCTCTATTATGTAATGAATACAGCATCAGTTGTATTTTGTTGGTGAGCATAATAATATATAATTCTTTATTTTAATAGAAAAAAAACTATTTCTGCATCACTTATTATTCCTTAGTATATATCTATACTACTCTGTGCGATACAATGCGCTTTTTTATTGTTGTAATGGGCGTATCTTAGACTAGATTATGATTTTTTATCGTTTAATTTTTCAGTGTATAATATTGTAGAGAAACTGAAAATATAAATAGAAAAGCTTTTTAGTAATAAAGCCTATTATTCGATAATTTCTTTTGGAAATACAGGATGTTATTAGCTTTATGCGCTTTTTACGTTTAAAAGTACGCAAAAAAACTTAATTTACGCAATTTTATAGAAAATTAGCATATAATCGAACGGTTATATAGATTACTAATACCAGAAAGCGTATTACTAATTCGATTCACTGTATATTCATTGATATATTATTGAGATGTCACATGATTATCAAATTATATTGTTTCTAATTAGAAAGTTTACTGGAAAATTGTTTTAAATATACATTGGGGACATTGCATGCACATCTGATTTGAACGGAACACGTTAGTGACAACGAACATCTTAAACCGTCAGTTTGCATAAAATAAATTTCACACAAAATCAAGATCGTATGAACATAGCCTTTGACAAGCAGTATCTATTCATCTATAATTTATAAGATGATAGACAAATAACGGTTATTTCGAATCGATCGCTGGCGCACAGGAAAAAAGGGAAGAGCTTAGGAAAAATGTTTACGTAATTTTTAGCATGAATTTTTTATAAATCACGTCAATATACTTTATAGTTAGAAATATTGGAAAATGTTGTGAAATATTGCGAAGTTTTAACTTAAGTCACTTTCTTTTTATAATATTAGCAGAGGAATAACTGAGAATAGAAAGTATGCGTAAAGTATGAAAATAATATAATATGCAAAAATTAGCTAAAAATGGTTAAAAAATAGAACTTAAAAATTTCATATAAAAAATGAATGTATAGTCAATTTTTCCTTGACATTTACGACTTTCCAATTTTACATTACCATAGATAACTTTATTAATAACAAGAAGTTTGTAGATTTTATTTTAAAAATATGTTCTCGTAAAATGAGTTATTTTATGTTTAATCAGATTAACTTGTTTTTGGAGGTGGGGTCTTAAAAAATCGTAAGTTTTGGAACTATACATGTAAGTTTGTAATTTAGCATTTTTAGCATTTATAGCTTAAAATAACAAAAACAATTGCATTTATAAATGAAGCTAAAACCGTTTATTATATAATTCGTTCTCATAGCTTAAGAAATAAACATAATGTGAAAAATGTTATCATTTTTACTCTCTAGACTATTTAACACTAGATACACAATTTTTCCCCTTACTTTTAATTTTAAATATAAATAAAATAAATATTTTTCTAAAAATTTGTTAGCAAAAATTCATATACTAGAAAATTAATAATTAAAAAATTTTAATTTTTTTCCAACTTTATTTATTTTTAATTCAATTTTAACATTAACTTGTTGTTAAATTCTTAACATTCAAACCCGATGTTAGCCAGGTTAATCGGTGAACTTAAAAGTTAACATTTTAAATTTCATGGTATAAAATATATTATACTGAGTATACTAACAAATTTTACTTATTTAAAATTATAAAAACTTTTTTAATAAAATATTTATCAATCATATATAAAGCAATCTTAAACCTTGTGTTCTATTAAAAGTTGACCAGAATTTAGCAAAATGTTAGGCTACAAAAATTTTAATAATATAATATTACATATTAACCACATGGTTCGTATGGTCTAAAGATGTTAACCTCCAACCAAAAGAGCTCGTTTCAAATTACGAAAACACAAACTTTTCGAGCTCTTCAGATCCATTAAGCAAATCAATATTTTTAAAGTTAAAACGGACTCAGATTTCACTTATTTTCGATTAGAAATAGTCCGGCTGATGATGATTAATGAATTAACCGTTGATAATATCAATTACTAGGCAGTGCTTAGTGAGCTCTTTTCGATAACACTCATCGATTCTGTTACTGCAGAGGAATTTCTATTTTTCGCAAAAAAATTTTCACACCTCTTCTACAGCCAAAGATAACAAGTCATTAGTCAATACTGCGCTGAAATAAAAATCATCTGGTGATCGATCATGCTTCGAGTATTACTGCATGAAAACACAGTGTGTAATCCAGATCGTGTTTTTAGCTAAAGAGTTTATTTCCAGAGCCAATCGTCTGGAGGAAAACGTAAAGTGCGCTGTTATTGCATTTTTATTCGTGAGCTTAACTCTTACCCAAAAAAAATATTTATATATCGGAAACAAACTGATCTGTTTTCTGGAACATTACGAAACTTGTAAATTATTTTTGATTATACGAAAATGTTTGGTTTCAAATTTTAGCTTATTTTTGTGTAGTATTTTTTGGCACTTAATAAGATTATAGAAATTATTTTATTAGATATTATAATTAAACTTTAAATAAATTGTCTATTAAATTGCCAAATGATTACCGTATATTAGATGTGTTTTATATTATCATCGATAGTACATTGTAGACCATAGAGAATTGAAATTTTTCCAGATTCGTAATAATACAAAGAAAGTGACATTTGAACAGACAGTAATGTCTGAGCAATTGATGGCACACCATATAATAGATACGGCAAACTCCAACATCTAATGCCTACAAATGAAAGGTCTGTCTATTTTTGGGATCACTTTCGTTTGGAAAAACCATTTTCTCTCTTATGGTTCATAACCAAACGTTATTGCCATCACTTCAATGACATTCACTTTTATCCATTATTTACCTTTTTTCTGCCTTATCTGCTAAATATTGCCAGTCATTGAGATGCAGAGCCGTATCCAAAATAATTGATGCAAGAAAAAAAGAGTGACTGAAACGCGAACGCATACACATATATATGCATTAGAGGCTATCACTGAACGTACCCTTTTATTTGCACACGAATGGCGATTTCAGTTTAGTTCAAAGAATTTTTCGTTACCAAACTGTAGAAAAAGTGGAGAAAACTTTTTTCGAAAAAAAACTCTTATCAAATAAAATTTATGCCCCAAGAAATTCACGTTTCCTGAACGTCTAAAAGTCAAATGTAAAGAATGGAAGTAATTATTATTGAAAAAGTTCCAGTTATATATTTTATCCGAAGCGAAATTCGATATTTTTCGTTGCATTAGTGCCGAATATGAGGGCCAAAAACAAACATTTTTCCAGTAAAGGCTTATTAAAGATTTATATATATTGGTCTCTATACAACTCTTTTATGGAAACGTAACTATAGGGCAGAAGCAATAAATGAAAGATGCAGTACTAAAAGCCATTATATCAAAATCAGTAGAAAAAATCGTGATTCCGAGCGCAGTACACATTCAATTTTTTTAGTGTGCGCGTCAAACCGAAAAAAACCATTTTCCTTATTATACTCGTATCGTAAAAATAACTCCACTTATAATATACTTTCTTCTTTCTTTTCATTTCTTTTAGTTCAGTGCTGGAGAGAATGAGAGACCCAAAGCGGCAAAGAAATGCGAGTTTATATTTTTCACGAATCAATTCCAGTAACTTATGCAATGTTGCATATAATAACCAACTATTGCTTATGATTAATATTTATTGCGCCAAATTAGTGTGCGCTTTGTATTTTTTTATGGCCCGGAAAAAAATTGAATTTCAGAGAAATTTGTTGTAAGAAATTGTATTATGGCTGTTGTCAACTAAGTTTTGCTCAAAAAAAACTGAATGAGATATTTTATTACATATCTTAGGCAAACTATTTAATCCTTCATAGAAGATCGCAAAAAATTTCAATTTCCTTTTAAATGCATTAGCTTTTAAGGTCATAATATATTTATACCATATTTCACAAAGATTTTTGAGCTCAAATAATTCCATCCGAAAAAAATATAAAAATAGGTTGCCATGACTTTTAATGAGCTGAACTTAAAAGATTATACACCCATCAGATCTTGAAGATTTTAAATCTTCCGAAAAAGATTATGTACTTTTTAGTGCACTTAAACAAATAAAGAATTACAAATATTTATTTTTAAATTATGTCAATTCCATAGTAAATTGAATTTCATTCGTTTTTTTAGGTAAACTTTCCACAAACTAAATAAAACGGATAATATTTGAACGAAATTTTTATTTTGTAGATTTTAATTAGATTTTTGTTTACAACAAACCATACTTGTTATGAATTATTTATTTATAGTACTCTGTTTATTCCATTAAATCATTTCGATAACAAAAATAAAAATAGTAAATTAATTAATTAGATTTTTTTTTCTTTTTTAGTTATGGAAAGGATTATTAATAGTCTGAGATCGCATTAAGCTTTAGTCTAAAATAATCAATATTTTTTCAACGAAAACATCGTCAGTGCATTATTTTTTGTTATCAAGAAATTAATTTAAAACTTTTTCAGAAAAAACTTTGTAATAACAATACTTGAAAGTGTATTTTTCAAGATTTTTTTCCAAGTAAAATCATTATTTTGATATCAACTTAGCGATTGTTAAAAATAGCTTTATTATCGATTTCCGAGAGAAGAGAGAGAATATGCGCAAATAATTAAACTCATCGCCAAAAATCTATTGTTAATTTTCTTAACGCTCGCAAGTCCTATGAATGAAGAATTTTATTAATAGGTTTTTTTAAAATTTATCGGCTGAGTTAATAAATGAATACGAAAACTATAATGACATCTAATATTTTTAGGATTATGACAGTAAATCTAGCAATATTCAGAAGGTTAGATAAGAATGACCCCACACTGTAACAAATTTCACTCTTGAGATAAAAATAAGAAAAAATCGAGATTTTTATTGTTGTGTCGTGTAATCCGTTAGAATTGTGGAAAAAAAGCGGAAGCTTCGCTCCAAAAGAATCGCGCAAACAAAATAAATGGATCCAATTTTTAAGTAAGATGACAAGCGAAACTAAGCTGGGCTATAAAAAATAACTCTACTTAATTCCCTTTGGTAACCTATATTTTAAAGTTTGTTATGAACTTAGTTTGGATGGGCTATAGTGGAGGATAAAAGCGATAAAAAAATTCAG
>JAQGAW010000732.1:0-24959 GCA_034698025.1 Phthiracarus crinitus
TTTTTTGCTTAAAACATTGTACGCTTAATACTTTGTATAAGCTTTTAGTCATTTAAGTTCTTGTCATCATATCATATATTATGTAATCGAAGAGTTTTATATAATTCATGAGACCATAAATCCAGTTATTTTCATTTTACGTGTTTATATAAGTTATAACTAAATAAACTATTGATATTATTTTTTGTTAATGTAAAAAAATAAAATAATTGTTTAATTAAATAATTTTATCTATAATAGTTTGATTTATTTTTGTTTACTATTATCAAGAGTATACTATTTAAAAAATATTCATCAAATTAGAAAAATTCGGTATTATTAGCATTAAAGTAAGTCATTTAAAATAAGTGCTAAATTTAACTGGAAAATAACTATTGCCAATAAATCGGTTTATATCCTTTATTAGAAAAACAATTATCGCATTTTCCTGATTTTTTTTGTTAAAAATAAACGTTCGGTTATTATCACTTTATAGTTTTGAGATTTGCCTGAAGTGTGGTTACAACTTTTAATAGGCATATGACAACTTACGAATTGGTTTTGACATCCATCGAAAATCAATTCAATTTACGTGTAATACAAAAAATTTGTTGCGTATTGTTTGCGGCAATAAATGTCAAAAAAAATTTTCTCGCATTTTGCATAAACCAATCACTTCGTTGAATTGAAGTATAAATAGAAAAATTGATAATGAATTACTATACAGTACTTTTTTAAAATAATATTTGTGGAGAAAAAATAAAAATATCTTCTTTTTTCTTTGTATCCTAAATATGTTAATCATAACATTTGTGTTTATAATAAAATGATAACTTACCCCTTATTCATTTTAATACATAATGAATTTTCGATAAAACGTCCACAAAAATCATTTAAAAATATCATAACTTATGTATGAATTCGTTGTTAAATAACTAAAGCCTGTTAACAAACTAAAGCTTTAAATTGAAAAATGTTTCTATAATTTAGTTGGAGTAAGAATAACACTTTGGTTACTAACTTTATCGTTCATATGGATTCATATCAATGGTCGGAAATTGTATGTTGTTTTAGCAATAAAATGAATAACTTTATGATTAAAAGGTTATTTTGGGTTAAAAAGCTTTTATTGGTGAACTGTATTGTATGGTCATAAACAGTAATTCAAAACCAAGAGGTTATTGACTGGCGAAGTGCTATCTTCTGTCTTCTTTGAGTTCCACACGTAATAAACAATTCCTTTGTTTCAAATCCTAAGCGCTTTACAAATAATAAATGTTGTATAACTTGTATCTCTTTTATAGATAATCAAAAGTATTCAAACGTATTAAATCATAAATTATTATAGAAGTTATTTTGTTTTATATCGTTGAGATCACATTTTCTATATTACCATTTAAAGAATAATGAAGCAGATTATAATTTTTTAGTCGCAGAAATGCTTAACTTCAATCTTTACTAAATCTTCAAATGTAGTTTATTCGATCGTTTTTCATCGCGTAAACGATATAAAACGTGAATATCTAACGCGAATTTTACGTGACGACTAGTTTGTCTTACAGAAAAATAAAAGCATAAATTAAATGGAAAAATACTGTCAAACTAATGAAAATGCCTTAAAATATCTGATTAAATCAAATTAAATTTTTCCAGTTATCAATTAATCAAACCCATGTGACGAACTGAAAACGGAATAATTTTTACAGCGCGAGTAAAAAAAACTCGTGATAAACTTGGGTAACGTTATCAGCAATGATGTCAAATAGTGATTTATTGTTTATAACGCAAACGTTACGAATAAAAATAATCCATCTGTTAGTGACTTTTGCTCTTTAATATCCAGTAATTCATATTTTCATTGTTGCAATTTTTTTCCAAATAAACAACTGTGAAAAACAGCTTTTAATAAATGTGTTCGCAAGTTTAGGTTAATTCTAACTCAGAGGCAACAGTGTTATGCGAAGAAATAATATTATAACAGGAAATTTTCAATGATTTCCTAAAAACTGAAACATTTCCTTTTAACTTTCGACACTCGAAAATTTTCAACAGAAACGGTTTAAAGCATTGTTTCGTCGATACAGCGCTAACTGATATCGTGAATCGTTTCACTAAACTTTATTTTTTTATGTCAATAATTGTGTTTATATATTAAATTTACGTAAGTTTTGCATACGCATCGTTAAGTTTATTGCGAATTCAAGCGAATTATAATACTATTATCATTGCATCAAAAAAGAAGTTTTATTATATATATTGTTTGCTTAAGTAAATAGTAAAATGTGTGCAAAGTTTTTAACTGAAGATGACATTGAGTTTACAGCGAAAAAACTGTTGGATGAGAATGGAAACGCTTTTGTTCGCGTCCAACAAAACGTTTTTAATGATTGCTTTTACGTTCATTATAGAAAAGTTGGTGAATTGGAGTGGCGATCATTGCCACCACTTAAGCAATCAAATCACTGCGATATTCACGATTTAGAGGCAGATGTTGCGTATGAGATCCGAGTTTCGCTATTAAGTGGTATCAAACAAATTTCAATTAATAGTGACTCCTGTGATGACAGCACTGATGGTATCGGTAATCGATTCAATGATGATAACAAGATTTGTGATACTGCTTATGAAACTAACAAATCGCTGTCAAACGACTGCAATGCGACTCTAATCGCGGCGCGAATCGCTGACGATATTCTTAATAATGTTTTCCAATATCTTAATTATTTTATTGTAAATACAAACGAATCGATTAATAATTAATATTTCGTATTAAATTTTGTTATATACAAATCTTTTAAAAGTTTTGAATAATTTTCTAAGCTTATTAAACATATTTTACGTATAGTTAATATACTGTAATTAGGGTGCTTTGATCTCTGAAAATTTAATATTAAAACGCGAGAAAAATTGTATTAATGATTTTTTAGATATATATTTTCAAATCACATTCGCAATGTTTAATTTAAGTAATTTTATAAAAGTTTTTTTGTATAAACTAGGATTTTTTAAACGAATAAAGCATTTATACCGGTATACTAAAAATTTAAGGCCCGAGCCCGATCTAAGCCCGAAACAAACAAGCCCGAACCTGCCAAAAGCCCGAAAATTTTAAATTTCCAAAGCCCGACACGGCCCGATTTACCTTCAAGTATAGCTTTAATCACAATAATTAAGTTTGTATTAATTTTGCTTCCTTAAAACAATATTTTATGAATATTAATTAGTAAAATATATTATTAACATTAAAATATGGTTTGTTTAAAATAATTTCTCCAAAAAAAATTTCGGGCCTCGATATTTTGAATCAAAAGCCCGGCCCAACAATTATTTCTTAATTTAAGGCTTGAGCCGACAAATTGTGTCGGGGCCCAACAAGTCCCGAAAAATCGGGGACCGTTAATACTCTATTATATATAATAATTGCACGCATTTTCTTTCAATGATTGTTGTAATTTATCAAATAAATTACTGATAGATGAGGTATAATAATAATAATAATAATAATAATAATAATAATAATAATAATAATTCTATTGTAATAATTGTTTCTATGAAAAAAGCCAAAAATTAAAAGGCGAACACATAAAAAATAAATATTATAATTTTTGTATATCAAGAGAATTTTAAATAAATATTTATTGACAATATTTTATAAGTCTAAAAAATTATTGGCAATTTTACAGAGTAAAAGAGTAGCAAATTTTTTATAAAATGCCTTAAGGTCTGAAATATTACTTTTTCTGTAGAGAATGATAGAAAATAATTATTTAAAATCAATAATTCTAGAGTTTTCTGTTTTAGGTAAATTGATAAAAATATTGGTGGCATCAAAAAAAATTATTCCTGATTATTATTTATTTCGATAAAAAAGTAGTTTAAAGTTAAATATCAGTTTTGTTCAATAAAATTACTAAACAATATTCTAAATTTGATTAAATCTAAATCTAAATAAATAAGCGTTACTGTACGTGGCAATTCTGTTTACCAAACATTAAGCTGTTTATATAATTTGAAGGTCACATTGTAAGTTCTGTTACGTAACTATCGTATCGACATCTAACAAATTATTTGGAAACTATCTGAAAATTGTTTGAATAGGTCTATGAATGATACATATTCGCTCATAAATCTGCAGAATATTGTCGAATAAGATATTCGTTACCAAAATTTTCGGAAAGAATTTTAAATGCTTTAAATTTTATTGTCATATTTATTTGGTATTTTATTCAGTCTCGTATAACTATATTAAAGTTTTTAAAAACTTTTTATTAATTCAAATGTACGTAACTTTGTTTAATTTGAAAAAACCAGAAAAATATAAAGGAATAAAAACATAAAACTAAATTTGTAAGTTTTGATGGTTCCTTTAGATTTAAAATATTTTTCTTAGATTTACAAAATTTATCGAATTTGAAAAAACAATTTATTGTTTTGTGGGTATAATGTCTATAAATTTTTCAAAATAGCTTTTAAAGCATACAGGGTGTCCCATGGTGGGATGGTCTAGGGGGGGGTCTCCTTTTGGAATTTTCAAAATTCATGGGGGGAGGGGGTAAACTCATCGGATTTAAACGACAACTTTTTCACTTTTGACTAAAAACGTATCAAAATTACCAATTTTTTCCGTCCTTGAACTTCCAAAATTTTGGGTAGGGGGGTATACCCACCCCAGACCCCCCTCTTGGGACACCCTGAAAGCATATGGAGCTAAATCTACTCTTTAGTATAATATTCGTGCTCATATTAGGAATTCTACCATTTTTGAGGCTCTATTATTGCGGTATTTTAATAAACCGTAATTGAAAAAAAAACAAAATTCATTGTAAAACATTTAAAGAAAACAAAGCTTAACGCTTATGTAAGCATGTAATGGGAATGATTGTGCCAATCATTTATTAATTCCTTATAACTGTATTACGTAATATAGAAAAGATTTATTTCCAACAAATTTTTGTATTTTTTAAACAAATTTTTCGTTTAAATCATTGTACGTAATATTCTAGTTATTAGCATAAAATATTTTATTTGTTTCCAATAGGATAATACTGTACATTGTGTTTGTAATCAATAAAACTACTGTATTATAAGCTTAGTATTTATAAAATATAATACACCGAAAAAAATTACATTACAGACGCGCATAAAAACACGTTAATTAAATTTACCAATTTTTATAATAAACGCGTCAAAAAATTATCGCAAATAAAAAATGTATGAAATAATTAACGAATAAAATCGAGATGAATGCTGTGAAACGATAATCGTGTTTTGAATAATTATTAATCGCATCGATGGACACATCGCTCGTTATAAACAGTTGCTTACATTTCAGTAAATCAGTTATGAAACGGATGTCGCAAATCAGTTGATTAGTATCCACTTTGCAGTAACGATTTCGATCGCCAAATATATACAGAGACTTACCATCCAATGTATTGGTGACAGCCGTTACGTTCATAATGTCGTTCAGATTTTTAGTCGCGTAATTGATTGGTTTGTTTTGACGGATAAAACTCAATCGATTGTCACTACCAATAAACGCATTGTAAAGTACTATTTTGTGATTTAAATTTTCGATCGAATCAGTAGTAATAAAATATTTTGAATCAAATAATAAATAAATTTTCGATTTGATCACAAACGCCGCATTTAACGATTTTTTCCCAAATTTTCGATAATCAATAGTTCCGTTTGACTGCACATAACCATTGTCTGTAAGTTTCCACCATTTGTTATGTTTGATCAAAAAAGTTTGGTTTCGGAAACGGAAAGCGGCGTCCAATGGTGTGTCAATATATGGCCCGAAATAGTTTTGGATAAACTTTGCCGAACTCTCGATACCATTTTGTTCGGTAATCTGATAGTAGTATTCATCGCTAAATAAAATTAATTTTTCGTTTAATGATTGGACGATTGCGTCGATATTTGGT
This sequence comes from Phthiracarus crinitus, assembly GCA_034698025.1. Lineage (NCBI taxonomy): Eukaryota > Metazoa > Arthropoda > Arachnida > Sarcoptiformes > Phthiracaridae > Phthiracarus > Phthiracarus crinitus. The sequence goes on from JAQGAW010000732.1 coordinate 5,910, forward strand.
TTTTTGCATAGCATTTCATCAAAATGGCTAGAATTCAATATCTTATTAATTTGATCGATAATAATCAATATCATAGCGATATATTGAAATAATCTATTATTCTGAACCATTTATCTCATTTCGTTAATAGTTAACATGTTAGCAGTAAAACTCAAACTTAAATTTAACGAAATCGCATCATAAATCATTGTTTAATCGGAACGAATGCGAACGGTTTGGGTAACAATAAATGTTTCATTTCGTAATGCGCGCCAAATTGAAATTGCGTTGTGTGTTCAGTGAGCACAGCATACACTGTACTGCACACTAATAAACACTACGTTGATTGTGACGCAATACTCACAGAAACACACAAACATAGTGTTCGCTCATGTTATGCAAAGTTTATTATTATACATGTATATTGTATTTTGGTTGTAGTGGTCGGACCACTGGATAACACATATTTGTTGTGACACTGGTGTCAAACACTTGTCATACACTTGTATATACTTAATCATAACTAGTTATGGATTACAGTTGCGACGCAAAACCATCGAAAATCGATGATCGGCTATATTTGGGTGGAATAGAGTGCACAAGTTTTGCCACATTGAGCTCTCGTCGTATCACACATGTGGTCACTGTGGACACTCAACCAATCAAAAACCTGCCATCAGATATCAAGTACCTGTTTATCAAAGCTCATGACTTCCATAACGAAGATTTGTTGTCATACTTCGAAGAGTGCGACGCGTTTATGTGCGAAGCGATGAGTGGCGGTCACAACGTATTGGTGCACTGTTTGGCGGGAGTGTCTCGAAGCGCAACCATAGTTGTCGCGCATATAATGATTCAAAAAAAGCTTTCGACCGAACAAGCGATCGATTTCGTGCGCAAACGGCGATCGCATATTCAGCCCAATCTTGGATTCCTGTATCAGTTAAACCTGTTCGACAAAATGAACCGAAAGGTGAATGTGATGAACAGCGAGTATCGCCAGTTTCTGCTCAAACACTTGAAGTATAAGATGAATGTTATTCGCGCCTGGAATGGTCAGTACAATAGCAAAGTGATCTGCGAACCATTAACCAATTACTTTCAGAAATTGCGTCACGTTTTGCCGATGAACGTGACGTTAAGTCAGAAACACGAAGACATATATCGATGCAAGAAATGCAGACTATTCCTGTTCAACGAATCAAATGTAATACGAAATACGGCTGACATCTCAGACTCAGAAGCGCTCACATCGGAGTGTCAGTCGGTATTCATCGAGCCGTTACACTTTATGCTGCCTTACATTAATAATCAAGAAAATGGTCAAATAATATGCTCAAACTGTTACAGCAAACTTGGAAATTTTAATTGGAATAACTTTAGCTGCGATTGCAAATTACATACCGATTTGAATTGCCTTATGTTCAAAATTGACGGCAAAAAAGTCGATTCGCCGCAAAAGTTATAGCTATAGCTGTCAAACAATATGATAAGAAATGTTTTTATTTTCGACTTAATATATATTAAAATGTAATACAATGAGTGGATGGTATGTGACAAATCATTCTTAGTGAAACTGAGAAGAAAACATAGCATTTTTTAATAATTATTTAATTTATAATAAAATTAATAGTTGATATGAATTAAATTTTTGTTTCCTTATTAAAAACGTATTAATAAGTAATACTTTTAGAAAAGTGAGATTAAATTAATCTGAAAGTCTATAATAATAATAATATAATAATAATGTTAAATCGATTGATTGATTAGTGGGAAATTGGGTTTTATAAAATTAAAACTCAAAAATAGAAAATGAAGTGAAAGCGTTCAGTATATCTATTTGTGATCGAAAATAAACGAACAGATAAAAGTTAAAAATTTTACAATTTTATGATGCAAATAATGGTTCAGATTTAATGAATGTTTTTTAATATGAATATATGAATAACAATTTTTTTCAGCGATATTACTGCTTAATTTTTTCAAAGAATGTTCTTTCCGATACTATTGTGCGTTACTATTACTGGTGTCAACTGGTTTTCCACGTTTAGCGGGTGTACTGCAAACAAATAAAATGACAATTAAAATGAAATGACAAATGAATAATTGTATTGATTGGACATCACATACTGGTCAGCTGTTGCGGATGACGGCGAAGTCCTCTTAACGGTTGGCTTTGGAGCAGTTTGAGTATTCGCCGTGTCCTGCAACCATCGGACCTGTGTTGCGGGTCCGTAACCTTTTTCATTGCGAGCCGCAATTCGGAAGATGATGGCCGGTTTTGTGGTCGTATCGATATGAGCAGTGGCCAAATGTAGATTACCCACTGTACACGACGCCTGTCGACCGCAATACACGCGAACAAATGCTAATTGGTTTGGATTCGATGAAACTGTTTGCTGTCCGCTCGTTGTCGCTGATTTAACCGCTAAATAAACTGAGTACTCAATTATTTCGCCAGAAGTAAATTGCGGCGCTTCCCATGACAGATGTGCTCCTTCCGAACTCTATTGTAATGTAATGTAGAATATTAATGTACGCTTAATCATTTTAATAAAATCACTGTGAATACATTCATTTATTACTGATATTATACGTAATTATACGGTTATTATAAAGCAAAAAAGGTAAGCATAGATTAACTAAGGATATACTAAAAATTTAGGGTTTATATTTTGATCAAAATATTAGCATTTATGGCATATAAAAATAGCAATTAATAAACGACCAAAATAGCACTTATAAATAACATTTTATAAATTTTAAAAATTACCTTAATTTTAACTTAAAATCAATTTTATATTATTTTAACTCTGTCTTAAGTAAAAATTTTCCAATAAAAAGAAAATGTATTTTTTAGTTTTAAATTTGTTACTTTTTGATAGTAATAAAAAATTACTGGAGGGTAACAAAAACTCGTCAGATTTAATCGATAAATTTTCTATTTTACACGTGTTAGGATAAAATAGTGTTTAATAGCAAAATATAGCATTTATAAATGGAGCTAAAACGACTCCATACATTGCGATTCGCGCATATATACATTTATTTGTGATTCGTGCATATATACATTTTTATGGTTCTAACATATGAAATAAAAAGTAGCAAATGCTATAATTTTGATTCTCTACTAATACGGTATAACTTTTCAAATACCTCCCAGGTTTTGAGCTAAGCTCAACCAGTTCAAGCTCAAGCTCAGACTAATTGAGCTTATTCTCATCATTAATAATTTCGTTCTAATAGATTGCAATGAGATAAAATACGATAACTTCTATTAACGTTACAATTTATATATGAATATTTTTTTGTAATTTGATTTCGAGTTAGGAATGGGTTATTAAAATAAACAAAGTTTTAACTTTCACTTCACATTAGACACACAAGTATTGAATTGAAAATGCAATCGAGTAAAGCCATTGCGAAACATGTAAACGTATTCAAGTATTCTTTAATTAATATTAAAGAAAATAACTGCTAAAAAATGACTAAGAAAGTTTTAAATTTAAATAATCAGTTAGCAGTTTTCGGTTCATTTATCTTAATTACCGAATAAAATATAAGTTTTTTATAGTTAAATGGAATGAGAAATAAATTTTCGAATTAAATAATAAATATAAAGTGCAATTACTAGTGTTGAAAAAACGAATTAAAAAATTTAATTTTTTATTTGTTGAGAAAATAAATTGCATTGAAAATGTAAGAAAATGGGAAACCTTCGTAATTTTGATGGCTGAAGGAGCGCCAGGATATCCAGGTAAACATGTTTTAAATGCGGAAATCTCACTCCACGGTCCGCGACCACAAGCATTAACGGCCGCCACTCGCAATTTATAAGCGGTCCCCGGTTCCAGTTCCGTTTTAAGATAATTGGAATAAACGGGAACTGAGATTGAATCAAAGTCAGAGTCCGGGTCTCGTTTTTCACTATTTTCCGATGATATTAGAAAACTCTGAACAGTGCACTGATTAGTCTTAAATATTCCGACATCAAACCATTGGTTTTTGTTTTTAAGTGGTTGTTTAACAACTGTTGGTATAGGAGTGGCAGCTTTTATGAGCGCTGGAGTCACAGCTGCATTCACTCCATTCGTGACAGCAGTAGATATCGCCGCTGAAGCCAATGTAGCCAAAGGATCCGCATCTGAAATTGGTTCTGATTTGATAGCCGATGGCGGTTCCGGATCATCCGAAAGCATCTGAAGAGGAGGCGCTGCGCCCGGCATTTCAACTTTAAGTCCTAACGTTTTATAAGCATACAAATCATATTTAAATGTTTAATATATTTCGTTACTTACCACTAGATGAGGATGGAGTAGTAGTGGCGGTTCCCTGTCCTAATAAAGCGGATTCAAGAGTTGACTTCGCTGCTGCCTTCGACCCAATATTCGATTGCGTTGTCTTCGGCTCTTCAGTACCAGAAGTGGCCGTCACAGAAGTAGCGGAATCAGTGTCTTCTTCCTCGTCATCAGCGCCATCCACTTGAGGAATCTTTTTAACGGCAGAGACTGTTGCGGGTTTGGTTTCCACAGTTCCGGTTGAAGGCGATGATACAGGTTTTGAAATAACAGTAGTAGCAGGTGTTAATGTGGTAGTACTCAATCCTGAAGCCGAAGAAATAAACACTACCCGTTGCTGTCCGCCTCCAATAGTACCGCCTGGCGATGCCTGCACTATTCTAACTCCAGGCGGTAAAGATCCGGGCGCTAAAACTAATTTAGGTGTGCCTCCAATACCGCTTTTTAAAGCAGATGCCGGGATTGTTATAGTCTTTGTGGCGCCTTTATATCAAAAACAAATGTGTTTATCTACCGTACAATAATAAATCAAAATTTTTTAAAAGAATACCTGCTCCGGTCGCTGATTGCAACAAAGAAGACGGTAATTGAAGGGTAAAAGGTTGACCAGTGGTTGGTTGACCGGGTTGTCCACCAATAATTACAGTCTGCGGTTGCTGTCCACCACTGCCCTGCTGTGGAGTTTGTACGACAATCATTTTCATTCCTTGAGGTCCAGTCACTATTTTGGCTGGAGTTGCTTGTGTTGTGGTTTTCGGTTGTTGTGTTGTAATCATAACTGTTTTGGGCGAACCATCAGCACCTAAATATTATTAGCGTTAATTAAATATTTTTTTATCAATAATAAACAAAAAACAATAATTAATTACCAATGGTTGATGTCGAAGCGCCAGCAGTGGATGGTTTAGACATAGTAAGAACACTGCTGGGAAGTGTTTTGATGAAAGTGGTAAATACCTTCTGCGCTGCTGTGCCACCACTCGATCCAATTTGTATAATTTGTTGCGGTTGTGAAGTCTGAATGAGGGTCGGTGTGCCAGTCTTTTGTCTAGGTTGAGCAGCTACTAATTTAACCACTTGTCCGCCAGTGATTCCTTTAGTGCCCGCTGGAGCTAAAGTTAAGCCCTGAGCAGTTTTCACTAAAGTCATCAGTTGTGACTGACCCGCTTGGCCTGCTTTTTGCACGAATATCTGTTTAGCTCCTCCAGCAGTCTGTCCACCAGGAGTTACTAGTCTTATTTGTTGTTGTCCTTGCGATGTGCCTGGAGTTAATTTAATGGTCTGTCCACCCGTTGCTTGTATTATTTGCTGGGGAGTGAGCACGCGAACAGTAGTTTGTGGTAAAGTTGTGGCGGGAGTCGCCGGAACTGCTTGTATTGTTGTGGTCGGTGTGGCTATTTTCTGCGTGGCTGCAGCTGCGGCTGCCAATGCTGCCATTCCTGACATTTGTTGGGTCGAAGTATTTGATAATGGAGTTGTAGGAGGAATTGTAAGACTGAGTTTAGTAGTTGACTGATTCACAGTCTGCTGTTATATCAAATTAATTCTTTAAATTTGCATTTCAGACTTAAAGTTATTTAATTTAATTTAATTTTAAAACATACCACCAAAGGTTTTGTTTGTTGCACAACTTTAGGTGTGGCCACAACCGGAGGCACCACTGGTGGAGCGACAGTAACCGGTGATTTCGCCAAAGGAATTCCTGGCGGATGAACGCCAGCGCCTGATTGTGTTTGTTGATTCGGCGGAATATCATATTTTTGTATTTGAAGTAAATAACAGTCAGCGGTGGGAACGGCTCCCCAACATATCTCCAACGTATTGGTGGCCGCTCTAACCAACTGTACTCTCGAAGGAGACGCGGGTTTTTCGGTTTCGAGGTACCATAAATCTTTGCAACAAACCTGATTATTCCACGCTTTTCGATATCCATCTCTTCCCGACCAAACATATAATCTTGTGCTGATCGCTACTGAACAGTGACCAGCTCTGGCACGTGGAACTGATTCATCAAATGACTCATTTGTAATGAATTCCCACGTCATTGTATCCAAATTAAGTGCTGACAAAGTGTTTGTACACTTCCACTCTTTTTCTTGAATATTTCCTCCTGTTTTGGCATCATTTTCGCAAACAAGTGGAACCCATCCACCAAACACATACATGCGATTATTGATAAGTGTTGCTGAATGTAATGATCGAGGAAGTGGTGGGATTCCTACAACAATTAAATTAAATGTATACTAAATCTATTTATAAATTAAACAAAAAATGTGAATGATATAAAGGAAGTAATGTTAAATTTAATAAAGAAACAAAAGCTAACTTATGATTAAAATGGTATACAGTATATTAAGTTTAGAAGTATGTACAGTACAATATACTGTATAACATTGAATGTGTAGCGCAGCGCTTGTTTACAGACATAACTTATAGTCAAATGCATAAACTCTCGAATTTGTGTATTCAAAGAGTCAAAAAATAGGTTTAACAAAATACTTAATTACCATTGACAATAGGTTTGGTCCAAGTCATGGATTCAATATCCAAAAGCCAAAGATCTCCTAAACGACATCCACTCATTCCTCCATATATAATCAATTTGGAACTTTTATTGCTGGAACTATAAGCGACAGCGGTATGAGATTCTCGTGGCGGTGGAGGCGAACCGAAAGTAGCGGTACTTTCCCATTGCATTACATTAGAATATGGACGCATCTCCAGTACATACAAATCATTGAGATAACGCGGCACATTGTTTTTCGGGTCATCGCTATCGTTCGCGAGTCCGCCGAATAAAAATACGCGATTACCGATAAGCGTAAACGAGTGCCCCAATCGAGGACACGGATAGATCCCGTTTTTAGGCGGTCGAGGTTTAAGACGTTTCCACTCCCAACGCGACGCTTGCAGTTCATATAACTCGTTGCTATACTTTCCGTACTCAACCATACCTCCAAAAACCAATAGTCGAGTTCCATCGCAAACAAAGCCATAAGCGGCACAACCGGGAGGTATATCACCTTTTACTGATGGCACGAACCATTGATTCGTTGCTAAACAATCATATTAACATCAAGAATTTTTTAATTCATAGTTTTTTATAGGATTTGTAGGAAGTATTCATTATTTTATAGGTTTAAATCGATTAATAAAATCTAATCGCAAAAAATTAGTTTCAGTTACATAATTATGTGTACAAAGTTTAAAGGAATGTTTAAAAGAAATAGTGAACTGAAACCAGATATAATAATTTCGTTATTCTTAATATTTACACGTTAGTTTACAAACGTAAGCTTAAGTTGTACGTATGCTTAATATTGAATGCATGTCTCGGTTCGTTATAGTGATTAATGTAAGCGCAACTGTTTTCAGTTTTGAGTTCGGTTCGAAAAAACCATAAAAGTTTTAGATGTCTAAAAAATAACGTACAATTACTATAATCGCTGTTCTCATTAAGAGTTATGCCGACAGTTGAAAGTAATTATGAATTGTATATATATATAAGTATATGTATTTTATCATTAATAAGAATATTTTCCAGACTAATTAATTTTGAAAACTAGACCAAAACAAAAACTTAATTATAGACGAATAATAGATTGCGTAACAGAAAATGAGTTTCTCTAAAACGAATGCTTAACGATTTGAGAATTGGTGTTTGCGTGGGATTTTAAACCGAATAGAAACCAAGAAATGCGAAACAATCTTTGATTTTACTAAAGTTTTAACATTGACCCATAAACAAACAGTAAAATGAAATATATTTTAGATTATAATGAAAGGTGTCATACGCTAGTAATGCGATTATCTCCCAATATATATTCGTATTTAAAAATACATTAACAAAAACTAATAATAAATATGAGGAAAATTGAAAAATACAGTTTTTGTTAAATTAAGTAAATTTATGCAATAAAAAGTTTTATCGGGTATAATATGGGAAATAATCTCTAAATCGCAAAAGTGGTGTCATCTGTGGTGAACGCGTTCGCACTTAAATGGCAGCAAACGAAATATACGGATAGATTGGGCGATCATTATTAGCTCAAACACATTCACAACAAATCTGTTTTAATTTGGATGAATACGCATCAAAATATATATTAGATATAACTGACGCGCACAACGCTATGGCAATAAAATTGCATGTAAAGCACATATAAAATTTGTTGGTAATATCGCAGACATGTCACTCATATATCAAATATCAATATCAATACATATATATTGTTTATATACACATACCGTATATATACGAGTTATATATATTGGTCGGTATATAACAAAGAGGTTAATATAGACGTAACTCACATGTATTGAAGACGTGAAGCTCGTCAACGATGCCTTCATTGCCGCCACCGAAAACGATCATCAAATCCTTAATAGAGACGGCTCTGTGACCGTGTCGTGGACGCGGAGCAGGACCTGACGAGTTGTGCACTTTTCTCCACTTCATTATGGGAGCAGCCATTTATCACATCACTGTTTGGCTTTTACGTCCAAAAACAACACCACTAAACGTCACATACACGCACAGCTAACGCAACACTAACGCCGCTAAGCGTATACATAAAGTACTATGTTTTGTATTAGCATTTTATTGCTATATTGGGCTATATGTGCGTCAAACACAAGTATTTTTTCAGTATTTTTCGCTCAATCATATGCCGTAATCAGCTGAACAAAATATTTCTTTAGAAATCAAAATAATAAATAAGCGTTTATCTAAATAAAAATGAACGCAAAATTACGTAATCACGCGTTATATTAGTTGGCGCCACATTCGCGTCTCACTCACGCTCACTCCTAGTGTACACTACGTTATTCTCTATACACAGCACACTATTTTTAGTTTTTTTTCGCCAAAGTAATTGAGTTTTATACGTAAGCTTATAGCACTCACTGGTAAGCTTTTTTTGGAACCATACTCTTTCGAGAGTTCAAGTATCGATTATTATAGAAATCAAATACGTTTCGTAAATACGATGCGTCCGTTTATTTTTCATTCTCTTTTTAATTTCAATAATAAATTAAATAATACACGCAACCATTAAATTAATAATTAATTTCTAACAAAAAAAATTATAAAAAAATAAATTACAATAAAAGGAATTATAATTTAACAATAATTTTAATGACATATTTTTCGCTCATTTGTTTCGGCGGCTAATAATAATCATAAATAAATTTGGTAATAACGCAGCGGTTATCAGTTAAAAACAAAGTTAATACTATTAGAAAATTTAAAAATATATATTTATATATCAATAATTATATTAGAATTTGTTTTTTAAAAATGGCTAAAAAATATTTTAATGAAATAATATCGATTCTGGATCTGAATCCGACAATTCCTTGAGATGACGGAGAATATCCTTTTTGGTTATTATGCCCAATAATCGGCTGAAACAAAAGCAAATTTACAATTATTAATAATTAATTATTACTTTTAATTATTTAATAAAATCAATTTTATCTTTAAACCCAACGTTAAATATAAGTACGTAACGAATTATAGATATATTTTCATTTAACTGACTAAATAAGCTAATGATAGGATGTCCGCCACTTTATTAATAACTCTTACTAATAAAATATATACTGCACAACTGCTCTTTTTGTGTTTTAATCAGTTTAGGCAGCAAACAGACATAACAAAAACATAATCTACAGTAGATATACAATACGGTATATATATATTTCATATTTTTAATTAATGTTTAACGTTATTTACAGTACGTTACGAGTAATAATGGAGAAATTTTGTTTTCAAAAAAGTTTAAATGTTCAAATGAATAGTCAAAAGTGCTAATACTATAATTATAGGATTAGAACTTAATTCTTATGGGTTAAACTGAGAAAACTAAGTTAAATGGTTAAATACGTATCGTAACTTTTTTAAGCACTTCTTTAAGCTAAATAGTATAAAATTTCAATATCGCTTATTAAAATATTAATTAATTCTTAATACAGTATATAAACACAATATTTTAAATAAATAAATGTTTAATATAATACACGTATTAACATGTAACGTTAAATCTCACCCATTATGAGTAACCAGTACTTGTCTGAGACCCAACTTCCGGAACATATCGATAACAGTTTCCATAGGAGTTTGATCGGTGATAGTGATTGGCGCTAAATCGACGACACGCCTCAACTTTAACGGTTGATGATCAGAATTGGGTGACGCGTGAGCCGATGTAAACAAAACTTTGGTATTTTCGTAAACTTCACACGTTCTTTTGGCGTTCGTTAACGCGAGACTCAGATCTTTACGCGAAACAAATCCAACTAAATATTGCGATTCACGCGATACCACTACTGGAAAGCCATTATGATTCGTAGATTTGAGAAGTATATCGATATCGTCGACAGACATCGAATCCTGAGTCAACACTGCGAGCGGCGGTTCCGTCCTCTTTGGTCGCATAGCGTCGGCAGCTATAGTTGTGTGTGGAAACTCTTCTTTATTATCCAAAAATGGATATCCATTGAGTTCGATGTGCGCGTCGTACATGCCTTGCTTTCCTAAAGCGTCTCCAACCCATTTAGCGGCCATTATAGCCGCCATTAATGGCACAATGAAGTTAACAGATCCCGTTAATTCAAACATAATAACCACAAGCGATACCGTCATTCGCGTTACGCCTCCGAGAACAGCGGCTGCACCAACAACTGCATATAAACCTATGAAATTATTAAATATTAATTCCAGATTTTTAGATTATACGATAATGGATAATATACTGTAAGTTATATTGCTTTTCAATTAACATAATTTAAGGAATAATTTTTAAATTTAGGTTAAAATATTTCAATTAACATCGAGTTAACTTTATGAATATTAATCCCAATATTTTAACAGTCAATTAGTAAATCAAACATAACATTGAATAATCTTAACGTTATATTCTACGCTATTGACGCGTTTATTAAAAAACATTTAGCAATTAAACACAAAACAAAAGATCTATTGCTCAGCGTTTAAAATCTTAATAACATACCAGGACTCATGCAATTTTCTCCAGAGTTAGAGCACGCGTCTTGAAAGAACCATAAGTTAGGATAATTAAACGCGATTTGCTCCATAATGATACCAACAACTCTTCCGATTATAGCACCGATCGCTAACGATGGTATGAATAGACCAGCGGGTACTTTGATTCCAAATGTAAATATTGTAATAATTGTTTTGAAGATAAGCGCTAAAATCAAAAGCAGTAATGATTGGTAAACGCCAGGACCGGCCTGTGCTATCTTAAAATCCTGATTAATATTCGTAAAATTCCACTGATAATCGCAAAGCGGTGATACATCAGCGGTACCGCAACGTGAAAACAATAATTTAATTAAATCCGATGAATTCATTCGAGTGAATTGATTGGGAAACGCGACTACAGACGTAATTAACGTTAAAACCACGACTTCCAGAATCGGGTATTGACCCAAACGCGAGAATTTACGTCTTCTGCACCATTTTAAGTTGAATTTAATAAATAAATTGCCGATAACTCCACCGAACACACCCAACATCACAAATGGAATTAATTCAAACAAAATCCATGGACGACTATAATCAATGTAAAACATCACCAAATGTTCAGTTCCTATTTTTAAGGATAATTATTTCGATAAAATTGATAATTTCTTTTTAAATTAAAAATTAAGTTATATTATATTCATTACCGAATGGATTAATCGAGCGAAGAACAAAAGCGGCGACTAATGCGCAGAAAAAACTTCTCCAAAGCGTTTTCAGTGGAAAATAGTACGAAACTTCTTCGAGAGAGAACAATACACCGCCAATCGGTGCCCCAAACGCCACCGAAACTCCAGCAGCGGATGCAGCCGATAATATTTCACGCTTTTTCGCTTCATTTTTACCATACTTTGGAAAAAGATAACTAATGATATTTCCGATACAACACGCGACATGTACTAATGGTCCCTCTTTTCCCAGAGACAAACCTGATGCTACCGAAAGCATCATACCTATGCGTAAATAGAGTGTCAATCAGTAATGACAATATAAATATACATTTTAAATAAAATACCTAAAGATTTAATAGTCAGCGTCCACTTTCCCAAATAACCTCTAATGATAAAACCAGACAAAATTGTTTTAATCTCAGGTATACCCGAACCGCACGCGTATGGCGCATAAGTGCGGACAAATAGCGCCGCCAATAGACTAAAAAACAACGACCAAACGATGTAAAAAAAATATTTAACAATATAGGAACCAATAACAGCAGTCTTTTCATTGAGTCCAATAATTTCGGGCCACGTTTTCCATTGATCACAGTGATCAGTCCATATGGTTCCTAACAAAGTAAAAAAACGAGAGTTAAATCGACTTTTACAGCCAAATACTCCTACTAAAGCTTATTTCACAAAAATCCATTTACCTTCGAGTTCAGTATCATTGGAAGACCAGCAACACTGTTCGCGATTGAGATAGAAGGCAGCCGGACATAAACCATCTTTGAGATCTTTCATCCAACCCGTGCCGATATCGATAACACCGGCGACAGCGCCGGCAAGAATACCGACAAGAAGTACGCACAGCCAACCAGACCACGCGTCGTGCGTCGACTTAACCATTTCGATATAAGAATTGTTCTTTCGTTTAACTATGAATCGATGTCTCATACGATCTCTGGCTATGTCTCGCTGCCAATCGATTGTATGGAAATCGTCGTAATGACTCGAAACTGGAAGCACTTCGCCATCAGTTTCTACGATTATAAAAAGCAATTATGATAATCATACGAACATTATTAGATTAATTTCGAAGTTAAAACTTCAGCTAAATTCGTATATATTATTTACTTTTCATTATAGATCTAAATTAAATTAATTAAAAATGTAAAATAATGTATTCATGCAAAAAACACGCCAATTAAAAGAGACACAACACACCTCTACTAATACTAGAATGTGTATTTGAAAATTTAATAAATTTATCAAATTCAGTGATTTCATTAAGTGACGAATTAGTGGATGTCGTGGAAGAAGGCGAGTGAGAGTGAGGACTGGAGTGAGAGTGCATCTGTAGGACTGGACTGTTGCTGTTACTGTCTAACTGAAGCAAATTAATGTTTGACGAATTACTCGTATTGCATGCGAATCCTGTGTGTGACAAAACACCGGAGAAAATAATAATCATAAATCATAATTAAATAACAAAACGAAATTTTAGGTAAAAGCGAATAGAAGTGTAGAAATAATAGTGGAAATTAGGAAAATTTTGATTTAATTCATCGTAATATAAAAAAATAATAAATTTACAATTTTCTATAACAAGTCTATGACAAATAAGATCAAAATAAAAAAAATTTGCAAAAAATTAGATAAATAAAACTTAATGAACGAATTGAATGATATGGAAACACAAACGCAGTCAAACATAGTTGTGACTCCAAACTCGGACAACAAAAAAACAGCAGACAAACAATTAATATGAATCAAACAATAATGCTAGCATTTCATTGAAATAATATATTTTGTGAATATTAATACAGCTAATTGTGAGCAATTGATAATCAATTTGATATGATAATTATTTATAAACAAACGAGTAATGAGTTTCATTTAAAAAACAAATTAAACATATTAAACATATTAATAATTTACGCAAATAATTGTTAGTATAAGCATATATTTTAAATCATGATTTTTATGCAAACATTTGCTAAAATCGAAAATCAAAAATCATTTAAGAAATATCTACTTAATTATGCCAACCTTTTTGGTCTCCATTATTAGCAACAGTGGACGTGGACTTAATGTCGATCATGTCTTCATTGGTCACTCGTTTCGCACTATTGATCGAATCAAATGACGAGTAATTGTCGAGATTGTGTGCACTCATCGAAAAGTTCAGTGTTTCATCTGGTGATAGCATGTTCGCCACACAAAAATGCCATTATATATATATTCAGTGTTGTTTACTTCGCATTCAACGCATTTATCAATAGATATGTGTCGTAAACCACAACAACTTATTGCGTGCGCAATAGATTTTTGTTACCTTTTATTGTATCGTTACTATCGGTTTAACGCCTCGAATATCTCCAATAATTCTCTATTAAACTGTACTGAAATGCGTTTCTGTTTTTAAAAAAACGCCTCAAATGATACCAATTTTTTATTTTGGTAATTGTGTTGTGACGAAGATTTTTATGTGTCACTCGTTGTTTCTAAAAGAATTACGCGTTTATTATATAATAAATGTTTATGTATATGTAATTTTTAATTTCTCTAGAGCTTAACTCGTTGTTATTAATTTGTTTTCAGATTATTCCGTTCAAATACATGTATATTGTAATTAAACTTTGAAATTCTCTACGTTTAGTATTGAATACTATAACGAAATCCATAATTAAAAATAGGAAAAATTATTTATATGATTAATGAATTGCAAATCGTAAGCTCTAAACGTACGCATTAAATAATCTCCAGTACAATACTTTTTTATGGGTAATTGATGTAAGGATTTTAACGGTTATAGTCAAGGAGTAAATATTCTTTCATCAAAAAGTCAAAGAATTTTGTTATTCTTAAAAGAATTATTCTTTGTGAAAAACGGTCAATTTTTTCGAGTTTACTCGAAGAATTTTAAAAAATTGTACAAATTAAAAAATTTTATAAATTATGTTCATATATTATTTAACTTAGCGTTTTCAAAACAATTTTCATCAAAAGATATAATATTTTGTTGCCAATTTTATGTACTCATTTAATAAAATTAAGTTATAAATCTAATTATTTATATCAATAGTTTTATTTGGTTGTAATCTCAACAAATATAATAGAATAATACAAAAAAAAAGAATAATAGAGTAATACACATTCACAGAGAGCTGACTTTCTAATAAATTGGACAATTTGACTTTCTTATATAATTGTTTGCTTATGGCACAATTATATAAATTTTTAACACAATACTGGGCAAGCTAACAAATCCTTTAATTAATATAAAGAATAATTAAAGTCCCTTAATAAATATAAAGAGTGCGTACACGGGACGGACGGATAGACAAACAGACATGGTCAAATCCCTAAGCTGGACTTCTCTACAAGAAAGTCAGCTAAAAATTTAAGAAAAGTATTAATAATTAAATTACTCATAATTAAACAATAATTAAAATAATTAGAAAAATTTTCTCATGATTTTATATAATCTCTAAAAAGAATTTGAAAAAATAGCCAAAGAATTTGAAAAGATTTTATCAACTTTTTCTCATTTTTCTCAAAAAATTCCTAAGTTTTAACTTTTAGTATTGAAAGCTTATGCGTCGTCCGATAAAGTAATAAATTCGAATCGAGTTAAATGTTAAGTTATTGTTTAGCATTGATTATGTGGAATAAGCGTATCATTTTCGTGCTCTAAATTGTTTTATTTTAACTAAAAATTGCTGAAACATGCACTTAACACTTGAATGGAGATAAACCTTTTTAAATTTTCACTAAAGATGTGTAAATGATTTAAATTTTCAGTAATCATAAATGAAATTATTATATAATAAACATATTTGCTACGGTTTACTCATTCATTAGTAATCATTATAATTTTTTATCTTCAATAATAATGTTAATAAAAGCATTTTATAATCTGTAGAAATGATAAAATTTATATCATTTCTTTGTTTTAGTTCATTCCTCTGTGAACAGAACTTTAGTCTTAAAAGATCGTAACATGACATATAAGGGATTTGTGAAAATTTTAATTTGATTTATGGGAATGGAATTGTAATTTCGTTCGATAAATTAAAAATACTACAATTAAACGCATATTTTGTTTGTATCACATATTAGCAAACTTTTAGAAATTAGTAAAATCAAAGGGTAACATTTTCTTTGAGAAAATTGACTGAAATTATGTGAAAAATATTTGGTAAAATTTAAAATTTTCTTTGATAATTCTTTTAAAAAATAAACTTTTTCAAAATTCTTTGTCAACCCTTTGAAAGAAAATACGATAATTTCTTTAAAAAATTTGATATATTTAATAAAATAATACATAAAATTCAGCAGTGGTACATTCTACTTTTTTGAAAATTATTTTAATAATGCTAACTTTAATTATAAAATGATTATTATAATTTGAATTACATAATTCTTTGAGAAACATCGAAATTCTTTGAAAAAATTAGCTATTTTCTCAAAGAATAGTTCTTTGAGAATAAAACAATTCTTCGACTTTCTTTGATCAAAGAATATTTTACCCTTTGGTTAAATCAAAACGGTATTTAATTAAAAAAAAATTAATGTTTTTCTATCCGTAAATAATTGATATAATATTTAAAACAGTTAAAAATAAATTGTTTCCTAATAAAATAATGCCGTAAACTGGAGGTGAAAAAAGAACGATCATTTTAAAACTTTATGGAATCGTACATAGCATTTGACATTAAGAGTCTGACGTATTCGTCCAAATACCACACCATTACCCTTTGATCATTTTGTGTTTTCGTATCGGTCGCTGTAATAGGATTTTAAGCAGACCAATATCATAGTAGTTGTACAGGTCAGGTTTATTTGTACACTAACGCTTAAATATTTTAGCTAAAGTTTGGACTAATAGAGATAAATTTATTTTGACAAACATACTTAATATGCTTTAATATTTTGGGGTCTCTCTTTATAAACCTTTGTTTTCAAGGTTCTCTATAGTAAAATGGGTCATTCTAACTGTCGGGTGTGAAATAGGAAATCCCAAGCATTTATTTTAATCTGCTTTCATTAGAAAATTTTACTTTATTAGTCCAAAGCTTAGTAAATTATTTTAAGCGTTAGCGTACAAATAAACCTGACCTGTATATAAATTTATCATTCTTACCGAAAACCTAAAAGAAGTGATTGACATAACATTACCAAAAAATTTGGTTTACAAGGCATACACTCAACCTTAAGTTTAAAGCAATTGTGGTTAATTATAAATTATATGTATATTATATTCAATATTTCCATGACTTAAAATTTCTTATTGATATATAGATTAACTTCTCATTATTTGATATGATATGATGTCTGGAAAAGTTTCGCCTAAAAGTATTGGTCTTATAGATTGCGAAGATGTTATCATTTTGCTAAACAGAACCGTTTTATTATTTTCTACATTAAGTACTCTAAAATTATTTGCAATGTTTATTCTTATTGTCAATTATCTCTTTTTCTTTCATTAAATTGATAAAAATTTGCAGTTTTTTGGAGCATAAGTATTTTCATTTAGAATTATAATTTTCTAACAGTAATAGTTTATCAAATAATCTATTTTTACATCATTTGCTTTTACTTTATCTTAAATATAAAATTATTTACTAAAAATTAAACAAAATTTTATTACAACTTTGATATTTACATATTTTTTCACTCTTCACTCATAGAAACAAATAACTATATGATTTGGAAAAATCCGTTTGAATGTAAAATACATTTAAATATTGAAAGGCGATATAGAATCCGACTCTATATGAGTCTGAGGCTATTGATATAAATCTTTTGTTGAATTTTAAAATGAAGTCTCTAATTATTTTATATAATTAGGGCTTTGAAAATCGTTAATTAACGATTTAATTTTTTAAACGAATTTCTTAATTCGACACATTCGTGACGTAATATTAGTCACTGTAGATATTAAATTAACTTAAATTTTTCTAACGAAACTAACGAATTTTGGTATATCTAACGATTCTAAATTTATCTAACGATTCAACGAAAATTATCTGAAAATTGGCTAATAAAATGATGAAAAAATAAAAAATATGGTTGAAATGTTTTATTAATAAAAAGTTTTTAAACTCGATTTTAAGAATATATATAAATACAAGAACGACACATTCACAGAGAGCTGACTTTCTAATAGGTTAACGCATACTTATATTACGGTAGTCATTAAATACATAGTTCGCAAGATATCAAATCACTTAATTAATATAAAGAAAGTGGAAAAACAGATAGACGGACTGTCAGACATAGTCAAATCCATAAGCTGGACTTCTTTTTCAAGAAAGTAAGCTAAAAATTAAATTTAGATTAAAATATAAACAATAATTTCCATCAGTTTCTATTTATACAGTCTTTATTTTCATAAAATTAATAAATATATGATAAATTTAATGTTTATATTGAAAACTTAAATGTTTGTATGACTTAAACTCATTATTAAACTAAATAATGCTTAAAAATTTCTAACGAATTTTTCTAACGATTTGCCATTAGTTTTTCTAACTAATTACTATAGTTAGGAATTAAGAGATTGCCCCTATTTTCCTAGAATTTTTTTAAGACATTCACAAAAAAGGATACAATTATTATTTCATGCAATTAATTATCTAAATATATTTTTAATCATAATTAATACTTTTATTCTTTTTTAAATAAATGAAATCTTCATTATTTTAGTTTACTTTTATCAATTAATTTTTCAATAAATTATGAAATAAAGAACACTATTTTTACTTTAAATAAATCCCTTATATTATTGCATATTTATGTATTTAATTTGATAATAGATTGCGCTGATGTGTGGATGACTTTATAAAGCAAAGTATCATAAATGACAAAATCTATATTTTGGAAATAAAATAATGTTAGTTAAATAATAGCAAAAATCTTTCATAATATTATGAGATCTTTCTGTTTAATAGAAATAAAACTTAAATAAAAAGTTAATATTAGCAAAACATGAATACCTGATAGAATTTAAAGTAATTAATAATAAATAGTTTCCAACAGTGAAATCCAACTTTTTTCTTAC
>JAQGAW010000733.1:0-24948 GCA_034698025.1 Phthiracarus crinitus
CGTGTCTGGTCGGATTTGGAATTATGAATGTTATTATATTGGTTCGAAATAGTGTATGTCTACGTTATGTACAAAACATTCTCTACACACATTTTTTACACACTTTGGGCTGAAATATCATCTGAGCTACAGTCCCCTCCGATGATAAAGAGCTTTTTTTGTATTTATATCAAATGAAAAAGTGAGCTCTCTATGAATGTGTCGTTCTTGTTTTCATTTAAAGTTGATAAGCTATTTTATATACGTTAAAATTAGGACTAAAAATCTGTTAATTATTTTAGTCGGACCGGGCTTTATATTTTAATCGAGAATCGGGCCCAGCCTGATTATTTGAACAAATTATATTCCATACGTTAGAGTATTTAAATATTTCGTCAGTTTTTAATATAAGTTTACACACCATCGTCACACATACTATCACATTATTTGCCTTAATATTCTGTATTAGTTATATACATAGTTACCCAGACTCAAAACCTCTAGGGGGGGTAAGATCCATAAAATCTCAAATTTTTATGGGGGTTAAAACTCATCTGATTTGAACGGACCAAAATTTTATTTTAAAAAATTTTTTCTCCACAAAAGCCTAAACCACACCACCTCGAAAAACTTGATGAATTTAAAGGATAATTTTTTGAAATTTTTATCATTTTATTGGGTAACAAAAACTCATCTGTTTTGATGCACATTTTTTTTACATTTGACAAATACTTTTTAAAAATTTCGATATATGTCTGAAAATTAAACATAAAGTTGTATAATTTTAAATGTTAATAAATTGATTAAATTATTGAAAAGATTTCGATATACTGTATGTCTGAAAATTAAACATAAAAATCGCAACCAAGAAACGGAAACCAAAAATCTCGTTAACAATTCTTGATTTTGAATTCGATTCTTTTCATTCAATTTCATGCCATATAGACATTACAGGAGTTAATCTCCAATTCCAATACATTTCCGAATATGGGTAATGGAACTAAATTTTCTATCATTTCTCATTGAACCCTTTGATTTTTCAAATGTTTCGACAACAATTAAATAGTAATTTTTCAAGTAATCTAAAGCACAAACGTTTGATAACAGAAGAAATTGAAGAATATTGTATGAATACCACAACGAAAAAAACTTAAAATTTCAAATTAACTAAAAGCTTTTATTTATCGTTCATATTGAATGGAAGCAAAACCTTTCAATTTCTTTTTACGAATATTATTACTTACGAGTTAATACATTTTATTTTTAATGTACTAGTAGTTCAAAAAAGCTCATATGATTTCGGAATTTTTTAAGCGTAAGAATGAATAAATCAAAGCCATTATTAATAGCGTAAAATATCATTTCCATTTGTACTCAATTTGTATGCACATATCATTTTAAGAATAATTACGCGAACTATAATCAAAATATATTTAATATCTAATATTACGGAATTAAAAATAAAAACGAATAATAATAACTAATGTAGAAAATTGATTAGAGTTCTTTGTACACAATTATCGCTATCAAAATATACAAAGGAAATGATTTAATGAGGTATCGTATTGATAAAGTGCTGTATTATCCGATTTCAAGTCACTGCCAAATTATAATATTTATAAATTTCATCCGAAAGTACTATCAATAGAAAAGTCTTATTATTTATTAATTAGCACTTCATAGATAACACAAAATGTTCAATTTTTAAGTTTGAAAACACACTTTAAGCATTTTCATGAAAATTAATCAGTTGTGCAAACCAAACATATACCAGAGTGTCTCATAAAAACTGTTCATAAAAAGATCATATTAAAAATCATAGCTTTAATTAAACTAATTTCTGACTCCTTATTTTTGGTTTCCATAAATCCAAACTTTTTAATAAAACAATTTTTAGGTCATGATTTGACAATAATACGCGATTCACTTATAATTAATATTAATTACGTTACGTACCTTATAAAATGGTAGCTATTAAAGGTCGAAAAATTAAAAAAAAATTTTCGAAACTCCCACCTAGAGGCCGAAAAAATTAAAAACTTGTGCGGGATTCCCTCCCGCAAAAGATTTTTCCAAATAAATTCCCGCTATTTGCCAATACCAATAAGCATAATTTAAGGATTTTTCCATTCCCGCTCCCGCATGTATTTTCAATTTTCCATTCCCACTCTCATATTGCGGGACCCGTTTTCGACCTCTAGTATAGTCATATATTTTGTATATTAAATATTTTTTCGAATTTTAAATATTGTTTTTATTGTTGTCCAACTATATTTAATTTTAATTTTTAAGCTTGCAGTACTTTTAAATTATATTGTTTAACCGAAAAAAGCGAATAATACTTGCGATTAATATTAACTCGAAATAGTTTCAATAATGTTAATATTAGCCGGAGAATTATATCTTAAAGCCATTTTTGACCAGTTTTTATCCAATTTTTTCCTATTTTGCGGTAAATTTTTTCCATTTTAAATTCATATTTGGTCATTTTTTGAAAATCCCTTAATAAATATAAAGAAGTGCTTGTTACGTGACTAGTCTATGGATAGACAGATAGACACTTTTTGTCTGGGGCCCGAAAAATCGGGGGTCCCGTTTCGCACTCTAATTGCGACCCTGTTTTGGCTCGCGACCCTAAGTTTGAGAACCTTTGTTCCAGATACGTACCCAGAAATAATTTCATGAGTTTATTTATCGCTAATCCGCTAAAAATTAATTTTATGTAAAAATTCTGTGATTTAGGTATTTATTAAAAGTTATAACCATAGAGCGGATTATTTGGGTCAAATTTTTTAATATTAGGGTAGTGTAAAAGGGCATAAAACTATAAAAATTTAGGGTCAAAAATAGGGTAACAAAATTGCATATAAACAGTAATTCTAATCTATTTTAATGTTTTTATTGCAACATATGGAAAGTAATATCAAGTATTCACTGAATTAACTGTATTAAAACATAATTCCTTAAAGTTAGAAACTTGAAGTCAAAAATTAGGGTCATTTATGGTGTTAAATTGAAAATTAGTGTAAATTAGGGTTCTGAAGCAAATTAGGTTAAATTAAGTCATATCACAAAAAATCTGTTGTATAAATTTAGTTATTGCTTTCACTATTTAAAATGAGCATTTTAACTTTATTTTTCTAAAAATTTTTAATTTATCTATTTTTTAACAATTAATAAGAAATTGAGTGTTGAATTTGAAATTTAGGGTCATTTATGGTGTTAAATTGTAAATAAGGGTAAATTGGGGTTCTGAAGTAAAAAAGGGTAAATTAGGGTAATTTAGGGCATACCCTAAAAATCCGCTTTATGGTTATAACTTATAAGCCTACTTTCTGCCTATCATTCATTAAAATTATAGTTGTTATTGTTATTTAATATTTCGCGTAACAATATTATAAAATGCTTTAAACTTGTATTTTATCCGCGAATTGTTTTAAAGTAGTATCAGCCAAAATTTATTATTTGATAAACAAATTAGTCAATTACTAAAATAGATTTTAAAGTCTAATTTTAGATATTAATATATAAAATGCAGACTACGACACAAATTTTAAAATGACATGAATACAAATTATATAAATTAATTGACAATCTATTGTTTAAATAGGGTTCCAATGAAAGAAAATACAAATCCCCATTAAATAATGTATGTTCGACAGCATTAGATTTACGAAATTTAACTTCATTATCACGAGGTAAGAAATAGTCAGTATAATAAAATGCAAATAAATTAATACGGATTATATTTATTTAATTTTAGGAAATTATTTTAGCGTTTAAATAGTGTTGCGATTACATGTGATTAAGTGATATCGACTGTATATAAGGTATAGAATTGCATACATTTGGTATTTTTATTTCAAAATTCCTTTTATCATTGTTTTCATAATTTCCAAACACATGATTGTTTTGATAGTACTCGTAAGAATATGGTACAAAATTAAGTGATAAAATGCGTTTAATTGAAAGCGAGGCCATAAAAAATATGATAATAAAAATAATGATCTGTTTATCCTATCAGAAGCATTGGATAAGTTTTTAAAAAATCAAACCATTACTCAAAAAAATTAATATTAGTTAAGTAACTTTTAATGTTCATTACTATCATATAAAACTTACATTATTAACTTACATATCAATTTATGTTTAATCTTAACAATTAGAATGTTAACAAATTTACATTATGTGTCAAAATGTCATTTAAATATATATATATATTAAATTAAACTAAAAAAATTCAATTAATTAATACAGAATTTTAGTTAATGTACTCAAAAAAATTAAATGTTGTATACAAATTTATCGATAAAAGAAAATCAATTAATATTAATATAAGGTAAAAATTTTTAGAACTCGAAATTACAATATTTGGATGATTATAAGCTTATAATATTTACCGTATAACACAAATGAATTAAAATATAAGCTTACAAAAGCACGCAAATCAAATTGTTTAAAATAATTGTACAAATTTCACGTAAATATTAAATGTATACCTTATTCGCTATTTTCTACTAATGATAGTGGAATCAAATTTTAATCCACACTACAGTTATATAATTAATTTATTTGGAATTAAATGCGTACAATTAATTTAAAGAATACCGTATTATGCCATAATGAAAATATAGCCCAATTGAAAAATTAGAAAATGTGCGATAAAAACAAATATTATTAAATTATCAAAATACCATATAAGGTACAGTACAGTAATGCAAATAATACATGTATTAATATATATATATAACATAACGTTACTAAGTTTGCGTGAGATTTTCATTATTGGTTTCTTTGTCTGATTCATCATCACTACTCGATTCGCTTAACAAGTCTTTTAGTTCTTCGAAATGTGTCATAAAATTAGAGCTTTTAATCGCGTCATCGATTAAATTTTTATGCATTTTTTCTTCTTTTTTGAATTTATTTCTGAGATCAAGACGCGATCGTTTTCCTTTAAAAAACAAATTAGCCATTAAAGTGAAATCAGTGCCAATCAAATTAATAGCGCTGTAAAATCTAGCGGTTTCGTGTTCACTCCAACGCGGCTTATTTGTAGTTTTCGATCGGTTACGAAACGACGCGTAATTAGTGTGAGCGGATGTGGTTCTCGCCGTCTCGTAAACAGTAGTATCACTCACTTTTCGTTTGCGCTTTACAATCACAGATTCTTCGTCTAATATCAAGTCACCATTAGCCCCAACCTTAACTCTTGGTCCGAAATCGGCGGTTGTGGTACTTTCAGCATCAGTTCGATTCAATTTACTCGTTTCATCGGCCACAGTACTGTCCAATTTTGTAGATTTATTATTATCCGAATCGACATCAGTTTTGCGCTGTTCTTTTTGCTCTTCAGTCATCGGCGGATTATAAATAAGTAAGTCTCTCATAGTCATCTTTGTTTTATCGGTTTGAGTTTTTATTTTATCAGTCTTTCGTTTTTTGCTTTTTCCAATTTTAGCGCTACTTTTTTCCGAAACGTTGCGATGCTTTTCTCCACTAATTTGATTCAATTGTTTTTCGGTTGACTTATTCGCTACTGATTTGTTATCATTGTTTTTACGAGTGTCATCACAACTGGCAATATTATTATCATTGACTTGTATTACCGGTAATTGTGTGACAATAACATTGTCATCATTGGTATCGATTTGTATGATTGCGTTATCGTTTAATTCAATACATTGTTTGGGAGAGAAAACCGCAATTATTTCGGTGGTAAGCGTACCTTTACTTTGATTCTCTTCGCTACCAATTCTTAATATATTATCCTCACTTAATTCTTGCGTTTGATTTTGAGATATCTTATCGCTTATTTCAATGGTATTGTTAGTAATAAAGTCAATTTGTTCGATTTCGTTGTCTGATTCTTCGTTTTCATCCGTTGGTTTCACGTAATAATTTATTTCAGGAGTTTTGTATGATTTATCTGAACACATGTCTGTATTGAAACAATTTTCTGATGCGATCGACACATTCGAATGGAATGTGGGCATCACTGATGAACATTGCGATGAATTCGATGACAATGATTGACAATGTGATGGTTGTGTTGATTCCGACGAACACTGCGATGAAGTCTGCGATGAGGTCTGCGATGAAGTCTGTGATGAATCGGTTTTATGTGGTGACAGTCGAGTTGATAACGTGTTGCCAAGTTTTGGTTTGATTTGCATCTTCGGTCTACGAAGTGATGCCATAATTGAT
Source organism: Phthiracarus crinitus (assembly GCA_034698025.1). Lineage (NCBI taxonomy): Eukaryota > Metazoa > Arthropoda > Arachnida > Sarcoptiformes > Phthiracaridae > Phthiracarus > Phthiracarus crinitus. The sequence continues at coordinate 6,187 of JAQGAW010000733.1, forward strand.
TGCAATTAACTTTATAATTATTAAGTTTTAACTTTTGATATATGATATGAAAGCAATTACAATCATTTAACACAAAATAAACTCAATCAAACTTAAATAAATTCAAATTGACAGTACATGTAATGTACCGTACATTACAATCACTATAGTATTGTACATTATAATAGGTTCAACTGTAACAGTTATTCTAACAGTATTGCATACATATATAACGTCACAACATATTCAATGTAGTCTATCATAGATAAAGGGGCGTTTATGCACATTATACTGTACTGTATATGTGTTTCATAGTACACCGGCGATCTGTTTTTTCAGTATTGATGACCGCTAATCAAACTATAACTCACACATAGTTTTAATATACCATTAGTTAAGCGCAATTATAAAAATACTCTCTTCAAACGATTACTAATATAATTATAACGATTACTAACACTTTGAAAATCTTTGGACAAAACTGTACAAAATCGATTGTTAATCTATTAATAAACATATAAAATTATTTGAAATATATTAAGTTTAGTTACAAAAAAGTATTTATGCTCAGTTTCAAGTTTCTTCAGTTATTTTTTTAATAATGCCATAAGTTTTTTATTTGAAAAATATTTTTTAAACATGAACTGAAACAAAGTTCAAACTAAATTATTTCATTTTAAAATGACAATTATTGCAGAAAAGGAATTCATATGATTAATGGTTTCTTTAAACTGATGTTAATAATTATTAAAAATTTAAAAATATACTTTAAAATATCTCAGGTTTTTTATGTTTATGAAAATAATAATGTATTAATTTACTATATGGGCTATATTTCATTTAACAATAATCTCATTTATAACAATTTTGAATTTAATCCGAATGCAAATGAACCCAATAGCTACTGGTCAAACATCATACATGTATTGACACCGTGTCTTAAATATTTTCATTAATTTTCTTATTTTATTTTCATTGAAATTAATATAAAAATAACTGTTTCTGAACTCGTGATGCATTTGTAAATAGTGGCTTATATTGAAATTAGGCTTTAATGATAGTTGGCTAGCATTAAAAACCCTAAACAAAAATCAATATTAACTTTTGCCTTATATTATAAATGGTTCGGAACTAAAAATTTAGAAATGGTTTATAAGAAATTTTAAATATAATGTTAATATAAGTATAATTTAAGGTTTATATTAAATTATTTTTTAAAAGTTTTAGAAAACGAGAGAATAAAAATGATGAAAATTTGAAATAATTGGAGTTTGTTTGGTGAGTGTAATTGAATATGAATGTACACAATAATGGGAGTGTAATGTATTCACTATTAGAGTGTAGTGCTATCTGTGGAGTATATGTGGTATGGTTTAGTTAGGTTTGGTTGCATTTGCATTCAGCGGTAATGGCGTAAAGGTTGTTGTGTTGCGACGTTCCGTACGATCACAGATCACAGATCACAGACTCGGACTTAGATATCACTTATTATTGTGAACATTATTATTAGATTATATTAAACTGATTCGCTTTAAAGCGTGTCGTCTATTGATTATCGCTAACATTTCTATAATCGATTAAATAGAAATCCATATAACAGTTAAATAGTTGAATATATCATAGTTTGTACGATGACATCGTTATCATCAGACTTAATATCAAGTGAACAGTTGAGAGATGGTATCGTTGAAGTGCGTGGCGATAACGGAGCGTTTTATAAGGCGTATATCGTAGATGTGGACGAGTGTGGCGCCGCTCAGTCTTGTGCTGACACCACAACCACAACCACTTCAGACAATACCACTAATGACTCATCAAACAGTGATTCTGCCAAAATCACGTTAGCGTTCGAGAATGATTGGTTACCACAGCAGAAGTTTTCTATCAATAGGATTCGATTGCCACCACCTAATTATATATCACCGAACGCTAACTCTTCTGCGTCTAATGGACAAACATCTGAATCTAGTGGTAACCAATCGATGCCGATATCGCCGATCATCAGCGAAGGCATGGAAATCGAAGTATTATCGTGTACTAATGAGGGCGAACAGTGTGGCTGGTGGAGAGCACATGTCAAGATGATTAAGGGTATTATATTCTATTGTATTATGTTGTGATCACTGTTGTCATTATTTACTTATTGTTAATGTTAGGAGACTTCCATGTGGTTGAGTATCAGAACGTTCAGAGTGGAAGCGATCAAACCATGCACAGTACGCCTAACCATCAGACATACAGTGAGATCGTAGCGAGCGATCGAATACGCGTCAAGAATCCACATCCGCTGTTAACCTCTAATCCTTTTTTTAAATTCGAAATCAAAATACCGGAAGATATACGAAGTATGAAAAGCGATTGGTTATCGAAAGCAGAGGCACACAAACAGTATAAGCAATCGATTGGAGCGATTGTGGTGCGATATGACGAAAGCAATGGCACGTTAGTGTGTATCGGTTACGCTCATATTGAGAAGGCATACACAGCCACTGTAACGCAAAAACGTGCCACAATGCTCAGTGAAATGCATTTTCGAAATCTGAAGCAGAAACTGGTATTACTTTCCCGAACAGAAGAAGCAGCTAAACAGTTGGAGTCAACGCGCGGTCCATTTGGTTCCGGTTATACCGGCACTCTTTATGGCGGCTCTTCTGGTCAGAATTATGTCGTAGAAGTTGTTGTTGCAGAACATTTAATGGGTTTAGCGATTGGAGCTCATGGCGCGAACATTCAAAATGCCAGAAAGTTGGACGGCATTACTACCATAGATATCGAAGAAAATTCCTGTATATTTCGTATAAAAGGTCAATCATTGGAAGCGTGTCATCGAGCGAGAGCTATGTTAGAGTACGCAGAGAAGGGTATTGAAGTGCCGCGAACTTTGGTCGGTAAGGCTATTGGCAAAAATGGTCGAATTATTCAAGAAATTGTAGATAAATCGGGTGTTGTTCGCGTTAAGATTGAAGGCGATAACGAGAATGAGGCGCCGCGAGAACACGTTCCATTTGTGTTCGTTGGCACCACTGAATCCATTCAAAACGCTCAGATATTATTGGATTATCACTTGAATCATTTACAGGAAGTAGAGAAGCTTAGACAGGAGAAACTGGAAATTGTGCATCAATTACGAAATATACAGCAACACAATCCGCAGTCATCGATGCAAATACAGCCTCAGCAGCAGATTCTCCACAAAAACATTATCAGTTCTGGACAATTACATGACGATCAGGATAAGTATAGCGGCGATCGCATTAGAAGTGGTCCTCCGCGTGGTATTACTAGTAATTCGAATAATGGCGGCGGTATTCGTGGAATGTCTGGCTCCAGAAATTCGGGTCGAGGAGGTATTGGTGGTGCGAACAGACGATACAACTCTACCAGTAATACGATGGACAGAGGAAGTGATAGAGAAAGGCGTTCTTCGCAGCATTCGCGTAATCCATTTGCCAACAAGTCTCGTCAAGTTAGTAAGGAAGGCTCAATCGTTGCCGACGACACTGCTAGTACTTCATTGACACAGAAGTCTTTGCCACAAACTCAGAGAGAGAACACTTATAAGCCACAACGTCAAAGCCAACGTAATGACCGAAACGATCGAATTGAGCGAAATGATCGTAACGATCGCAATGAACGCAGCGATCGTATTGATCGTAACGATCGTAATGAGCGTAATGACAGGTCATCTGCTAATCGTGTATTGAGTGGTACTAATGCTCCCAAAACACAATCTGTTGAACAAAAGGAATCATCCAAACCTTTAAATGAATCAAAAGCTTTATCAGTTCAACAGCAGCAGCAACAACAGCAACAACAACAACAACCACAACAACAACAACAATTGGTGAACGGTAGCGCTTAAACTTTATATAATTTTTCGCAACTTTTTAAAAGCGGCAAAACGACGACAACTTAAAAAATTACTAATTAATCTATAGTTTTGTTTGTTCTCGTGTTTGTTTCGAATTTGCTCTTTATTTTGATTTGATTTGATTGGATTATATATAACTCATTTGATTACATCAAAAATCTATATGAATGAAAAAAATGTCTTTATTAACGTAATTGCAGTAAACAAAGGCATCGACAAAACAATTAATAGTTATAAAATTCTTTTTCATCCAATTAGATCCGGTTTTCAAACGCTGATTTTTTTTCTTTAAAATGGATTAAAATTTTAAAAAATAACATTAACAAAAAAAATAATATTATAAATTATTGAATATTGACTTGTTTTGAATCACAAATTTTTTGAAAAGCAACAAAATAACAATTACTACCGGATGTGACATATTGTTCTCTGCTGGCCGTGCACTCAAACACCAAATAGGAAACTGTGAAATTAAAACTTAAATGATAATGTAATTTATATTTAAACAAACGTCGCAATCTATAACATCATTAAACATCAGGTCAACAACCAGTGCACGGTTACGGTTACTTTTGATTAAAAACGAAACTTTGTAATGTATGGCATCTTTGTTTTCATTTTTGCAAATCAGCAATAAAAATGTATCTTAAAAAATTAATAATAAAAACTGTAAAATTTTAAATTTCTATTTAACACATATTTATTAAAAACGCATTCTTTAGTAATATTAATGTTTATATTTGTCAATTAAATAAACTAAATTTAATACAATAATTAAAAAGCTATACTAGCTGTGAAACGTAACGCTCGTCACGTTATGTCCTGTCATTAATTCAATAGTTTATACGAATTATTTAAATGTTAGGTCGAAATATTTAAATTGTAGAAATTCCGGTAGAAATATATTTCAACTAATCATTCAAGTCAACTCTTGGTAAACATAATAAAAACCGATCCCATTAAGATGCCATTATCGGCACTTATTTTAATTCCACTAACGCTTCACTAATACTAATTTAAATATTTAAAACGCCGTTTGAATCTGACCTGAATTTTAATTGTGCTATTTTTAAACGTTAGTGGAGTTCAATTTTCGATCTCTACTTTCAACTTATCGTAAGAAAAGTCGATTTAACATTAAACTTGTAAATCTATAGAAAGCGAAACCTGATGGTGGTATACAACCCGATAATAAAATTAAAAAGTATTAGAACTGATTATTATTATTTATTTACATATAAATTTGTAAAATGAAAAATTGCAAAACAAAAAATATAGTTTTCGAGTGTATTATCGAAATTAAATTTGGATTTAATATATATGGTATAAAAGCTATTGCTTTATTTTTAACTATCAAAGTGAGGCCCAAATATTTTTGTTTTAAGCCTGAATCCTATGTGCCAAAAGAAATACATGGTAACTGTTTGGAAGTGTATTGACTGTGAGCATCAATTTGTGTACTGTTTTCAGTTCTGAAAATCTTTTCTTCGATAGTTAGTAACTTTATTTCACGTACAAGTTTTAGATTATCACTTAATTTTTATGTATAAAAACATTTAGAGTTTTCTGCTTATGTTGTATTAAAAATGTTGAGTTAGAATTTACTATTTCAAGTTTACTATATTGAAAAATACAATTTTTAAGTTTAGATTAAATATATAATGATTGTCAAGTCTCTGTTTCTCAATATAAATAACTCTTATTTATTCTTATTTTGTTTGCTTATTTACTACGAGAAAACAGCTAAAGATTGAGTTAAAAAAGAAAAAGTACAATATGTTAAGCATTAATTTTAAATGAATTCGTCAATCAATACTTTGTTTTATAATTAATGATAATTTCAATCATTTGAACATTAAAAAATTACTTTCACTCACAAAATTCGAAACTTTAAAAATGTGGTTATAGTTTCGAATTCGATGAATTTTGTGAGTGAAAGTATTTTATTAATTTTCAAAATAAGTTAAAACAAGAAAGAGAATGAACATTCATAATGAGCTCACTTTGTATAAACTTATGATGACCGATAATGACCGCCGAAATGAAAAATTATTCACCGGTAAATATGCTATTAATACCGATAACAACCGAAAAACTTTTAATTTATTTTGTAAATGCTTACAAAATATGCGTTTGTGTTGAAGTGGCACTAATAAGACCCAAAATATTATAAGTTTATTAGGATTAGTTTTTTACGCTGAAAATAATGGTAACGCAAGTTTTGACCCCACCCAACTTTTACCCTAAATACAGTTTCAAAAAATTTATGTCGAGGTTTTGGAAATGATTGTAGATCTGAAAGCGCAGTTAAAAAGCGGTTTTCGTTACTAAATTCAAATTAGCAAAACAATGTATTAAATTTAAAAAGCAAAAAAGTAAAAGTTTGAACTTTTAAAAACATGGATTTGCATTTTCAATTCAATACTGAATGATGTGTCTGAAAAAATATTGTCAATTTTTTCAAAAACGCGGATTTATATGTAGATTTTAAAAACCTTAAAACATGAAAAACTGGAAATTTAAATTTGTATAATTATAATTTAACGAATAGATGTAATATGAATGAGAAAACTTTATCAATGGAAATGATTTTATATTTCAATGAAGTTATTGAAGAAATTCTCAATTATTAAAAAATATTTCTTTTAAAAATTTGATTTTTGAATTATCTTCTTATATTGAACTAGAATTTTTATTTCACTGGTTATGACCACCGATTTCTTTTGTAATTTACCGGTTGTAATATTAAGACCGGTCATGACCGCCGATTATATTTTTTTATTGTGAACGGTAACGATCGTCTCTAACTATAGTGTATTTGAATGTGAGCGTATGGATGGCGCCTTTCATAAACTATATGTTAAACTTATTCAGTTACGCAATCGTTACTTAACACATAGTTTGCTGCTCGACTTTTGTTCTTGCAGTGGATTATCCACTATGAACACTAACTTCCATCACAAATATACCCATAAATACATTTGGCAACGATTAGCTTGTAATCAAAAGTGAATAATAGACTTTAATGTCGTTTCAAGAAATATTAAATCTTTAGTAATGGATGATCATTTTAAAATAGGGGCTGAACTGTCACAGATCACCACCAAGTTGTCTGCAAGCTTTGGTTATGTAACTAAACTAAATCTAATTTCAGAAAAAGATTAAGGATTAAGTGGGAAAAGTAAAATGGAAAGAACGTTGGTAAAAATATGCAAATAACATTAATCGAAAGTCAGTGAATTCAGTAAAAGATAATTACTGAAATGTCTTGAACAACAAGGTGATACTTTAAAGATTGTATGAGTTATTTAAAGAACTACTTAACCCTGTATGTTAAAATTTTCAAGCTGAAGAGTTATTGACATATGACAATAGTCATTATTAAGTAGAGGTAACATAGGCTTTAAAGTCACTGAAACCGGGAAATGGACGAAATCTTACTCGAAATGCAATGTCTGTTAGAGATAGAGGTTTTAAATAGCTAACACGAGTGTTTAGAACTATTTGGAAAAAATTGTATGTACCTTTGGACTTGGGAACCAGTGTGATGGTCCCTATCTTAGAAAGGAGATCAAAAGTGTTTCAACTAGAGTGGTATCACCTTTCTAAGACTTTTCGGTAAAACATTCAAAAATATTGTAAAGTAAGCTTAGTGAAGCTGATAATCACAAAATCCAAGATTAACATTGTGGATTTAGAAAAGGGTGCGTAATAATCTAACTTTTTCTTAAGGAAAGTTTTTAAAAAGCTTAGAAGTATTCATAACCTCTACATTGTATTTCAAGATCTTGAAAATCTTACGACCGGGTAAACAGAAAGTTGTATTGGTAAAACTTTGTAGAATATGGAGTAGATTGACATCACATAAGTTTTGTCATCACTCGCTAATTAAAGAATAAAGCTGTGTACTGGTAAATGGTTAGAAATCATACTTTTGGGTTCATTTTCTAATCTTCAGCTAGCATTAGACAAATTTAATTCATTAATTTAAGCTTCAATGATAATAAACACTTCCTATAATGAAGTCCTGATTTCTCCTGAACCTGTTCAATGCGTAATGCATAAAATGGTTCTCCATTGACACTTGTGGATAAATTCAAGTACATCGGAACAATGTTCTCGAGTGAATTTAATTTAGATTCAGAAATATTGACAAATTAATTGGGCAGCAGGTACTCTTATATACCAGCTTTACTGATTTAGAATTTGTAACCAGGAACTCCGCCAAAAGCTAATTTACATGTTTATAAGTCAATTTTTGTGCCAACTCTAACCTATTGTGATTAACGTTTTGTGTTGACCTAAAGAACAAGATCGAGGGAACACGTGGCAGAAATGAGATTGATTGAGTAACTCTATTAGATAGAGTTTTAATATTTCATATTAGACAGAATTTTTATGATGAACCACTACTTCTCCAACTTGAGATATCACTGCTCAGATTGTTGGAAAGATTGGAAGGGAATTTAACTGGGTTTGCCTCACAATCCTGACGGAACCCATAAAATTAATGAATGAATTAAATATACAATTCAATTGTAAGTGTTTTTTGATCGAAAAATGTGAATCGCAAATATAAACGTCGTTTATCAAGTTTTCAGTAAATAAACAGTCGACATAAGTGTTCGAACTTGTGTTCAAATCTTTATTAAGGAATATTTAATATGGCACTTGACTTATGATTTCCTGGCGTAACAACGAAACAATATCTTCTTGTGAACAAATTCATATTTCTAAGTTGTTTAATACCAATTTAAAAGTTTATCATCTATCTGGCTCATTATTTCAGTTAAATTCAAATGCTGTAAATAAATTTCATAAATTGTTTTAAAACGTGATTCGTTAAGCTATAAAACAAAACAATTCTTAACTAGTCGTTAAATTCATAGAGCATTTGATTGTGAGCGTCTGAATGGCGCCTTTAATAGACTACGTGTTAAGCCTATTCAGTTACGCAATCGTTACTTAACATATAGTCTATGACAGTCGCCATCCAAACGCTCACAATCAAATACTGTATGGTTAAAATACTGTAACGTTGACCATAAAAAATTTTTAAGTCAAACCTTTTTATCTATAAGTTTGTACTGAATGGTATTTCGTATATCCTCACTAAGTTATTTTTAACTAATATTTGCTTTGATTTACTGTTTGGAAAATGTCGAGTGCAAAGTAATTTCACACATATTTAAGTTGGCTTTCAATTTGTAAAGCAAAACAATACTTTAAGACTGTCAATTATCATGTGAATTATCAATATATAATTTTTTCTCATTTATTTTTCTCTGAATTCTGTCTAACAACCTTTCTCTTTCGTGTCCAGAGGCTAACTGATTAATCTCATTTGGAATTTGCTCTATTCATACCTCTCGAACTATATTTTATTTAGGAAAATTTATATATGTATTTATTACGTTTATAACTCATTACTAAATGTTAACCAACTAACTTGTATTCATAGTCGTCATGAAGCTATTCCAATTATACCTGTTTCGTCAGGTCTTTATAGTAGAGTACTATTAGATAGAATATAATACCATCAAAATATTATTAGCGATTTAAGAAATGAAAAATTAGCTTATGGAATGAATTCTGTATCAAAAAAATGATTTATTGTTAGAATTTAAATGTAAAATAGTTAATATCCAAAAATAATTTTTATTTAATAATTCTTTTGTTTCAATTAATTTCAATAATAAATAGTAATTAGAAATGAGTAATATACGTAATAAATACGAATATACATTTCCCAAACGAAAATATATTTCGAGAGGTATAAAATAGCCGATAATGTTTTTGTTGATATGTCTTTGGATAGAGGGTAATGCAACCGTGTTCGGAAGAAGATTTCAATATCGGGAGTTTGAAGAAAAAGTGACAAAACAATGAGGATTAGATAATTTAAAATGCAATAAAGCTGGCGGTCAAATATAAGGTATGAAATTCTTGGACTCACTCTCACTTAATGCTCGTCCATTCAGACCGTACTTATGCGTGCGATCTTACAATTTCTTAGAATAGATGGGAGAGCGGATTGTGTGTTGACTCTGGTTTGAGCCAATAGAAACACATGTGGCTGCGATCCCAATGATTCTAAGAATTGTTTACGACATTAGTCTAAAAGTAGTTTCGACGAATTCTTAGAATATTTATTAATCTAAATTTTCTAATAATTAAGAAAGTTATTATTTTATCGTTTTAATTGTGTTCTGTTTATAAGGGTTGGATGGGCTACTAGGGGTTGGGGTTAAGGTCCCGAGAAGAACTTGTAAAGATATCCTACATTTATATGATCAAAATTTTAATAAAAATTAATCTCACTTTAGATATATTAAAATAACGGCTGCCATTATTATATTGGGTATCAACGCATTATACTACTTATATTAAACATAAATAATTTATTCGGTATTTGACATCATAGCCTGTCTGTCGAAATTCCCATTTTACAGATTTTTGTATACGATATATTGTCTGATTGATTACTTGCATTAACTCACTCAGTGTCCAAGTCTGCCCTTAATATGAATTCCAGACGTGGACCAGATTTCTTTGGCAAGTGAATCGGTCACCAAGTAATTTCGCTTTTTCATGGATTTTAGCGATATTTGCCATACATTATACATACATTCATGTTCTTGTTATATGAAATTCAAACATATATTTGACAACTAAAAACTATTGATTATATGGATTTTCTCTATTTTTCAAATCATGTTCGGATACCACTAAAGTTCGATTAAAAAACTCTTAAAATTATAATTCCGTACAATACAATAAAGCTAACAACCATATAATATTGTAAGGCTGATTTAGGTTTGAAGACTTTTCAGAGTTTCCAAAATTTATGTTTCTTTCGCCAGACTATTGTTCTCAATATTCACAGCATAGAAATTATATTATGGAATAGAAGAATACAGTGTTTTAATTAAAATCCTACAGTGAAGGAATGAGGAGAGCAAACCAAACACAAACTCTCTCTGAAGATCTGACTCTCAGTGCAGAGGCTTAAGCAGTGGGCGAGGTTCTAACAGAGTACAGGTATAACTCTTTTCCTATTATTGGTGCGCAGCATTGCATCAAAGTTTTACGTTAATAAAGAATAAGTTAAATATCGATCCGACGCATAATATCTGCATTGATTCTGATACATCCTATGGCTGACCCAAATGCGCAAAAACCGGCGACAGTAGTTTGGGGTTCAGAGTCCTCAACTACTATAAGGTCTGTTTTAGAATAGCCTTTCAATATTGTCAACAATAGCTTCAATTTAAATTGGTTTTAAAAAATATTACTTAACTAAAATTATAATATTTTACAATTATTTTTACAATAAACATTTTTCCCTACAATAATATTTTCACAAAACACTCTTATCTTCAAAAATCCCTTTATTAATATGAAGGAAAAACGAATATAAAAGACGGTCTACATACAGACAGACAGACATACCAAATCCAATCGCTCCTTTAACACAGTTAATTAAAACGTATCAGTTAACACAACCCATTGTATTTTATATACAACTAAGAACCACATTTTTAAAGTTTGGTCAACATAAGTATTAATTAATCACTAAAGTTCATATTCTGTTGGAGTTTTAGTATGATTTCGAACATTTCGGTTTTGGCCAAACAATTTTAATATTTTCAGTTTAGCATAAATGAATACAGTATTTAAGCGAAAAGTGCGGCCATATATACATTGAATGTTGAGTTTAGTCGCAAAAATAGATTTGTAACAATTCTGTTTATTTTAAGATATAAACATATATGTATTTATACTTATAATTATACATATAATAAGCTTATTTACATTTAACAATATAATACATTATATTAAAAATTGATATGAAGATAAGTTATCAAAAATAAAATGAGTTGTTTGATAAAAATGTAGAGTTTGGCAAAATGTATAAATAAAAATTGTGGCATTATTTGAATATTTCATCGAATATTATCGAATTAGTTTAATATAACTCGATTCGATTAATTCACTATCTATTCTACAAAGTTGTTGATGTATTTGAGAGATTGGAGGCCTGTCTTGAGGTCTCTGCTGCCAGCATGAGAGCATGATTTTATAAATAATGTCAGAACACGGCTCAGGTTTACCCAAAAGTCTGCTATTCGTGACGTATTGAATCACTTCATGGTTCGACAATTCATACCACGGCTGTTTGCCGAACGTATAAATTTCCCACAGCATAACACCGAAACTCCAACAGTCGCTTTCAATCGTAAACTTTCGATACACTATACTTTCGGGTGACATCCAACGAATTGGAAGCAATGTTTGTCTGCCAACCTATTCATCACATCACCAAAATCACAACATTTTAATTTATAATCTATAAAAAAGTTTAAATTCGTTTTATTACTCTGTAATAGTCAGTGGAATAGACATCTCTAGACATTCCAAAATCACCAATTTTGGTGGTAAGACAGTCGCCAACCAAACAGTTTCTTGTGGCCAAATCCCTGTGAACAAAATGCTGAGCCGCTAAGTACTCCATTCCGCTGGCAATTTGAATCGATATCTTAATTAAATCACTTTGAGTCAATGGTTCAATTCTAGCGCTACTGGAGCTCGAAGTGTCTGGTCTTTCGTTGAGCACGTGATCGTCAGGTCCATGAGATCGAAGATAATTGTTTAAGTCTCCGTATTGCATGTACTCAAACAGCATCATTATTGGATCGCCGTCTAGTGATATGCCGTAAAATTTTACGATATTATCGTGTATTAAATTGATAAGTAGTTCCGCTTCTCTCTCGAAATCTTTTCTCGCTTCTTCTAAATTTGTATCCTTTAATGTTTTGACGGCAACTAAAGTTGTCGGTTCGTCGGGCGTTAAAAAGTCCACAATTCCCAAAAAAACTTTATAAAAAATCACAATTATTAATTCATCAGTTAATACGTTATTTAATTTTAATGATGCATACATACCACGACCAAACGCTCCTTCGCCCAGCGGTTGAATAAAACTTATTTTTTCTTTACTGATGTGAGGAATTCCTAATTTGAAACAAATCAGTTTCGTAATTAACATTGTAATGTCAAATTGTTTGGGCGAATTCTTGATGTTTTAATTTCTCTTGTATTTAGCATATCAATTATAACCGAAAATTATTTCATTAATATTGTTTTATCAGAATTACACACAAACCATAAAATCAAAGTTTATGTACGGTAGTATATAAAATTTTTTCAAAATTAATTTCATAAAAATTGTGATACTGTTATACATGTAAATTACAAGTTAACGGAACGATTTTGATTGTAAAATAAGCTTATAATCATTTAAATCATACATGTAATTCCATAGAAGACAGCGTCTAAAAGATGGAATAATGTATCTAAAATAATTCATAATACCATTTTGATAATTTCTAATTTTCGGGTTATCGGGTTTCTTATCATTTTGGATCGGGAAGTTCTTCAAAATTCTCAGTTCGATTCGGGTTAAATTTAAGATATGTCGGTTCGGTTCGGGTTGAAGAAATATTACCAGTAAATATCTTTAATAATTTATAAAACATTATATACCAGAGTTTAGTAGACTTTCTATTTCAACCAAATAATTGGGATTTTCAACAAACTTAGATGAACTTAAAGGGATTTGTTCTCGCGATGCGATAGTATTTCTTCGTTTTTGATTGTTGGATCGAACCAAAAACCCGAAACAATAATGCGATGCAAGTGTTGGGCAAATGCCTCCGCACTCCATAAAAGAAGTACTGCCGTTAATACTCGCACTCCTTCTCGATTGAATGCGACCCTTTTTCCATCGAACGCAAAATACTGCCACTATTATTATTACGCTTATGATTAGACATGACATGACTATTAGACCGATGACCAGAATACGTGGAATCTAATGATTAATCAAATAATTAATCGTATTATTAATATGATTTTTAAGTTTATAAATAATAAATAAGTAATTTACTGTTAAGTTTAAAATACGCCACTTATAGACAAATTATAAATCATTATGTTTTGAACAACTACTTTTAACACTACTTAACAGCAAGTTTTCGGAAAACAAAAGTTTATAAATTTACAGAGTATTATGATATTTTTTTATTCTTTTAGCTAACATTCTAAATGTATATGTAATGCAGTTAAAATCGAATATTTAATTTTATAAAATTTTGATACAAATCGATATAATTTTATGCAGTATTAAATTTTACGTTCAGATATTAAATTAAAATTAAAGGACACTAAGAGACATATGCATTAGACTAGTAAACGGGTACATGAAATTAGGGTTAGGGTAGGGTACCCGACAACTTTGTCGGTTCGGTTTCAATACTGTTCGTGTAGGGTCGGTTTTTATATATTTTAGAAGAAAATCCGACAAACCAATAAAACATCAATTTATACCATAAAACGTTTTGCAAAATTTTATAGCTAAAAGTTGACATTACGCGCTGTTTGATTTTCATTTGTCTGTTTTTGAAAGTCATTTGTGTAGTGAAGCCATGTGTGAAAAGTTTGAAAAGCATTTGTGTTTAAGTATAATATTAGAATTTATATAACTTAATAATACTTAATTATTTAATATAATTGTCTATTAAATAAGGTTTACTATTTGTTATATTTTTTAAGAAAAATTAGTAAAATTAGTAGAATTAAAAAAATATTTGATAATCGGGTCGAGTCGGTTCGGGTTGGAGTCGGGTTCGGGTTTAAGAATTCGAACGATTTACTAGTCTAATAAACAATAGTTTTGCATTTGAGACTTTAATCTGTATGTAAGACTGAATAGAGTCTTAAAAGGTATGTTTTAGTTTTAATCTCTAGTCTTTAGTTTGTCAAAACTTCTTAATAATTTTGAAAAAAACATATTCAAAGTATACATTTCTTAACCTTTTCACTAAACATGAAAATGTATAAATTTTTATCAACTTCTTTATTAAAATTTTTACATATTCAAATTGAATAGAAATAATTTTTTAATGAATAATCACTTCTTCCAAAAAGTATTACTTTTATAGTACTGTTTGCTTTAGTAACGGAAGCTTTCGTAACACGATATAAATGTTTTTTAAGTTGCAGAGTACGTAAATAAGTAAATGTAAAGTACCGTGTAATTCCAAAAAAGTATTTTCTAATTATACAATATTGGGTATTTCGAAATTTTATATATTTTTTTGCAAAATAGGATAAATGGCTATGAAGTTATTCTCCATTAATTGTTTAAGAAAATATTAGAAAAGAAAAAATTAATTTCATTATAATACAGAATAACAGTTGTATAGAAAGTAAAATATTAGAGTAAAACGTTTATGTTTTGATTTGTAGTGAACTAAAGTAATATTATTGATATATCGATTGGAATAGTTAGATGAAGCGAATCAAAGCGTTTGCATGACAGCTATAAATGCGTCATTAAACGCGAAATGTACTTTTCATTACCAGAAAAGAGCCCGAAGGATGTCTATCTTTCGCATGTGTCAGTGTGATTGTATCGCTCACTGATGGATGAGGACTAGGCGCTCGATTTTTTGCTGGATTATAGGTTGGTTGTGGTCGAGGATTAACTATAAAATGCAACAATCAATGTGTGAAATGATTGTTATCAATGATAACTTAACGGAAACACATTAATATTTCACTCCATATAAACTAATCATACGTTTAAGCTGGACTTGAGCCTCGATAGACATATTCGCTTCTCCGTGTGGATTCGTAGCCACTAGAGTGTATAAGCCATCATTTACATGAGTTGCTCTTTCTATCTGAAGACATCCTAAACAACACAACACATTTGTTTGTAAAAAGTAATTAAAAGGAAGTACTCTTTGGCATTGGAACACAGTTTTTTAATTTTCATGGATATATTTATTCAATTTCAGTGATTGTTTTGTTTTCATCTGTAGTTTTATATACAGTATATAATATAATAAATTGGTAAAACACTTTATTTTAAATACCTTCATCTACATAGCTATCTTTTGTACTATAAATTTCTTCGAGATCTTTAATGGTTTCAGACATATGAAGAGGTTGGTTATTAAAATACCACGTTCTATTGGGAGACGGCATTCCAGTTACGCGATACGTAATACACCAATAAAACGTTTTTTCCAATTTTAATTCAATAATTTTTGGTGGAGCTGTTATCATATTTCAATAATAAAATGTATTGCGTTATAATAAAAATCAGATACATTTATAAATATAAAAATGTAAACTTTTAATATCTTAAATATTAAATTATTATATATTTGCAAAATTAATAAAATTATAAGCTTATAAAGAATAAAATATAAACTTATTTATGAACAATACTCATCATTAAGCTTTAGAATTTATTATTGAATTTTAACAAATGTATTATTAAATTTTTTTACCCTAGTCTTTTGTAGGCCAGTTTTTAACATCTAAAGTATCATTTGATCTGACTTAATAACTATGTTCTGACACTGATTCCAACACTTTAAAAAAATCAAAAACAAAAACACGTATCGTTTGCATATTATGTATTACTAGCTTCTGAAGAATTTTACTGTAACATGAAGATATATAATTTTTACTGGTAATAGCAAAAAACTCAGGAAGCTTAAGCTCGCATGAGCTGAGATGAGCTTCAAGCTTGTATTGTTGTTCACGTGTTATTTGAGCTTAAAAAATAAGCTCAATCTAGAAATTTGATGCAAATCTTCTATGTGTTTAAATTAATATTATAAAATATTTAAATATATTTGAATATAACTATTTGTATTTCATAAATCTTGTATAGTTTAAATTTTCATCAATTCCATTAAATTTATTTATTATATTTGAAGCTCAAGTTTAGTATATTTGAGCGTTTTGTTGTCACTAATTTATTACTTTATTTGGAAATATTAAAATCATAACTATTTATCTGAATATTATACACATATACAAAAGTTCAAAGCTCATGCTCATGGAGTCTTTATATTATGCAAGAAATTCATATCTTCGATATTTTCGTGCGAAATTTTCTTAAGCGCAAAGTTTTGAAAAACTAAGTATTGAAGAATATTTAATAGGGGTTTTGAATATTTTGTCGAAATATCAGATGACTGCGTCTATTCCAGAATCGTTTTAATCCCATTTCATAGAAAACGATATTATAATTACAAATAATTGCAGTATTGATGCAAAACATTCATCTCTGAATTTATTACAATTACACATATATTAACCATAAGATATCGAAATAAAATATGGGACAATTTGGGTTAATTGTGATATATTCGATTTTTCCCTATTTTAATGAAATATTATCTTAATTTATTAGTCACAATGGCAGAGAATCAACTATGGATACATTAAATATATTTGTTCAGACATTTGCCAAACAAATAAAATATAAAACCAGCAGAAGTTGAAGTTTATGTAACACAGCAAATATTTATATTAAATGAATGGATGGTTCTATTATTTAACATTGAGAAAACTTTAGAGCATAATATGTTTATTTGTTTTCTCTATTATAACTTAAATAATAGCCGGGATAATAATGTGGTACAATAAGAATTGAACAATTATGATGATTATGATGATTCCGAGAATGTAAAGTAAAAAGAAGTTGATATACAGTACTTTAGTAATGACTCAGTTCAAGGTTAATAACAAGTAAAATTATTTAAATAAATGATACTTATTTATTTTGATGGCCATAATCAAACATATTTGTCTGGTGTGGCGTCAGTATCAACAAAATAACTACATTTTTCAAAAACAAGTGCCACGTAAACTACGTAAACTACGTTAAACCACTGAAGCAGAAAATTTCTTTAAGAGAATCATCTAATATATTGTTGTTAGAAATTTCATCAGAAATCAATACCGAATGTATTTGTTTTATTATTTGTGCGATCAATCTTCGATTCATGGTCTAATTTTTTAAATAGAGTTTTTTGGGTTTATATATTTTCTAATCTTTTAAACAAAATAGATGGTTGTTTTTAAAAATTTTAAAAGTTATATAAATCTAATAAGTGTATGATTTATTATTACTTAACTTACAATTTATTTTTAGCAAAGAAGAATCTCTGCTTTTGCCAACAATATTTTCAGCAATACAAACAACATATCCATTATCGGCACCATTGGCTCGATTCAGATATAGTGTTTGAGTTAGTTTTGTAAAATTATTATTTTGTTTCACTTGACTATTAATCGGAGACATGAGGCTATTTTCGTTTGAATTATCCGATATTTGATCTGTGGTGACAACGGTTTCTCTTGTTTCTAACGTTATATTGGACTCTATTCCGGTTACATTCCAATAAACCCTAAAAACATATTAAATTGATTAGTTTTGGAAACCAAATTAACAAATGCGATATTACTTTGGAGACGGAAAGCCTGAAGCGGTGCACTTTAGAATCGCTGATTCGCCTTCATTAATGTGCACTACTTCTGGGTTAACCACCACTTTTGGAACATCTATTTTTAAAATAAACATTTTTCAAAGTTAAATACCCAATGTTTTACGCAATAATTAGTGTTAATTGAAAAATATCGTATCCTATTTATAAGTAAGAGAATAAATAACGAAGTATTTTACTTTTAATTATTGCTCAATAATTCATTTTTTGCAAATTAAATTCCAAAATAATAAATCATTAAAGTTTATAGTAAATTATGTTATACTAAGCACTTCAAATTTTAGTTAACATAATTAAAACCCTATCTATAAGCCCGATAACTATATTAAATTTTACTTTAATTAGAAATTAAAATTTCTTAACCGGTCAGCGAAAAATAAAAATGATATTACAGTAATTGACTACCCGGATTTTCCCGACTATTAGGCGCATCCATGTATAAGGCGCAAACACAAATATATATCTCAAATTGAATTTATTTATACATAAGGCGCAGCCCATGTATAAGGCGCAATAAAAATATGTGTTAAATTCATAAAG
>JAQGAW010000734.1:0-24915 GCA_034698025.1 Phthiracarus crinitus
CCCCGAAAAAGCCCTTTTTGATGCCCCGAATCCCTCCCGAATTTGGTAGATATTTTGCCCGAATTTGGTTGTCCTTACACATAACACATGTTTCAAAATTTAGACCTCAATCGTAACTTTTTTATTTCGCTATAAAATCAAAATCAGAATAGCAATCATATTTTTTATACGGTATTTTGTTGAACCGAGTCTATTATTATTTTTTAGTGTTCGCTTCCCTATATTGTTAAAACAGAATCAAACTGTATTTTATACAGAGAGAAATGATTCAATGACTGGAACGCTAGAAACTCGAGTCAAAAGTTAGTGATAAGTTGAGTGTTATTGATTTCGATTTTTCTATGTTTTCCTTTCTTTTCTATTCTTTATTCCATTCTTTCGGTCAGTGACTACTACTGCTCTCTCACTCACTCACTCACTCACTCACACATACACACACGCATTCACTCACTCACTCACTCTCGCGTGTTTGCAGTAAAGTAAACCGAGTCTGACGGCTCTCGTAAGTAAAGGATTATTTCTGACGATAGGTATGAAAAAACTAAAATATTCTCTGTTCACTCTTTACTTATATAATATGGATCTGTGTTCAAATATGTGACAATAAAAATTATATTGAAAATATAGAGCGATCGCATCGCACTTCAAGTCACAGTTGTATACGTATTCGCGAATAAAACGAAGAGAAAGAGAAAATACTTTAAGATTTATTATCCTATGAACAGATTGTGTGCCGATCGAGAGAAAAAAACTTAAAGTAACTTTTCTTCTTTCGAAGATTACTATACAGTATAACTTTATTTTTTTCGCTCTCAGATTTTCACCGTTCATACGCTGATCGTGTCAGAAATTTTTCATTTAATCTTTGATTCCCGCTATACTAACATAACTCACAGCGACTACAACTTTATAACATTTCAAAAAAGGTTTGGCTTATTATTTTTCGAAAAAAATTCAGTATTATTTTTCAGACCACAATTTAAAGACAAACTCTTTGAAAAACTTGCCAAAAATTTTTTGAAAACGAAAAAAATATCTATCATAATACGAAATCTTCTCTAAGCATATAATACTGTTGATCTGACCGTATACTGTAATTCTTATTCGGTCGTCATATTCTGGTTTCGCAAAACTCAAATTCAACAAAAGAACACGACTCTTCGCAACTTCATTATAAACGAAGGACTAGTTAGAGGTCTGGCGTTTTTCTATCGTTCTCTCGCTTAAGAAGTTGGCTTTAAGAATAAAGCCTTATTTCCACTCGCACTGCTCTCTAATAATGTCAACTATATTTCTCTGGAGACATTGTGTGTGTATCAGCTTTCTTATAGAAACTTGAAGCTCGAACTAATGAACACCGAAAACCCCTTTTTAGGACTGTGTGTATGGCTCTTATATTTGAGTAAATCCTTTCCGCCAATACTAATACAACTCAAATCTTATAATTAGTTTTGATAACCCTATGTCTGCTGAACAGTCCAATGCGGACGCAATCAGTTTTTCGAGAGAAAGAATTAGATTCCTCGATATTCTTCATGGAATTGATACCACCGCTACTACTACTACTACTATTGACGATTCCTCTCTTTTCAACGAATAAAACAATATTGTTTCTTAATTATCTTTCCCATTCTATTTGTGTTCTGTTATTTTACTCGACTCTTTGCTGTCGAAACAGAACCGCTAGCACTTGAGACCACTAATTGAAACACTCACTACTACTACAGCTACGACTACTACTCATCTTTCACTTAATTAAAACTCTGTGCCAAATTTAAAAAATCAGTGTTAAACAAAACTGACTGCTCATAAATGCATAGTTGTTCTTCTTTTTCTATTTTTGACGTTAATTTATATTAGAATAATTTGGCGCACAATTTGTGGCCATAGAAACTGTTAAGCAAAAGCCCTTTAGCTTTTAAATTCCCAAATGGTTTCGTATTGAGCTCTTAGAGATGAGAGAGAGAGAGAGAGAGAGAGAGAGAGAGAGAGAGAGAGAGAGAGAGAGAGAGTGCATTGTATATAGGATTGGATTGAGTAATTCGAGTGTTGTTGCAGTTTCGAGTCAGCATTTGGCAGAAAAGCTCATTTCTAGTATTGGACTTAGAAATGCTGCGCCACTACTGGTGGCCAACTCTCTTGAGCAATCAATTTGACTCCTATTTATTAAGACTATCAGCTGAATACGTGTCCACATTGTGTGCAACTAAATTACTTTGATAGCAAACTTTCCACACCATTTCAATTTATATGGCGATTGTATTCATTCATGAAAAAGATGTGTGTTTCTGTCATTTTCTGTTTAAATACAATGCAATAAAGAGTTTTGTTATTGCCATCCAAACCCAAATTTTTCTTATTTTACTGTGAATAACAGTCATCGCCAGTGATTAATAAAAACTTTTTTAGTTTGAAGTTAATGTGATTGAGTCGCAGCACTAAAACATGAGCGTTAAACTAAACCTTTTACATGTTAGAAATTGTTAATTTCCGTTAGATGTGACTCTATGTGACTCTTCATTAGTTGGCCGTCACATGAGTCCGATCTTTAAATATCCGGACGATTCGCTTCTTGTTATTAGGTTTTTGTTGCTACAGTACTATTTTGCTTGATTTTATGAGTTGTAGGAAATTTATAAATAATGAAATATAAGTTCAATCAATTATTTTAATTTTAATATAATTCTTATATCATATTATTATTAAGAATATTTTCCCGATCTTTCCCTGAGTTCGATAAATTATATATTCGCTATAAATGTATTATCATCTAATAAATATTTTAAAGAACAACAACATTTGTAAGGCTGCCATACGGCGACATAAGTTGCCAGTACTTTACCAAAAATATATTATTAAATATAGAATAGACTCGGTTATTGTTAAAACTTTAAGACCAGAATCCGACCTGATTATCAAAAAATTTTTTAAAATTCTGATAATTTTGCTTTATTTTCTAAAATTTATAACAATTAGTAAAACTTACTCAAAAATAGAAATTAGCATTAAAATAATTAAGTTATTATTTAGTTATAAGAATCGAATTGTTTTTGAAATGTTGCGAAAATTTAAATATTTTTTTGTATACGGTAAACATATCTATGTTATCTTTGGTTCGTTAGATTTTCTTCTAAAAGTTTTAAAACCGAATCGACTCGAACAGCTTTTAGCATCAACCCGACCCGAACTCGACATTCGGGTACCCGTTTACTAGTCTAATATGAAAGCTTTACATTCTAGATATTAAATAAATATAGAAATTCTTCTTTATATTCGGAAACAATTTTCTATACTGTCCACTCATACGTAATATATTGAATAAAATTGAAATTCCAATTTATATAAGAATTTTACTTAACCTCAGGTCATTTGAAACAACGTAACGCGAATCAACGTTTTTATAGAAAAAAGTTTTTGTTTCATATTATTCTGTTTGAGAAAATCTATGGTACAAAAAAAAAGTTGAAGAAAAATGAATGTATTCTAGAATTTGATACAAGTTAATCTTAATATAAAACTTTTCTCAAACTTTAAATTAAAAATTTATGCAAATTTTTGCAACGAGTAAATTAAATTTATATAAATAATGAATTTTTGTTTTGGAAATTTTTAATATAAAACTCGTTTAAAGAAATTTGAATCTAAAATCCATAGGTCTAAATGAATACATCACTATTAAGGTACCATATATTAAATTTAAAGAAGTAATACTATTATAACGAGTTCTCCGAAGAATATTAATATAAGAATAGTCTATGAAAGCGCTCCTAATTTTGTTTAACCATTATTTTTCAATTGAACAGTAATAGAAAAAATTTTATTCAAAAAAATATTTATACATTTTATTTCAATTTTGCGTATATGTACGATAAAAAAATAAAAATTTGCAATTTATTAAAAGACATTTCAGTTTTATTCTTTTTAATGCTTGAATAAAATACTGCTCCAAAATCGATAACAAAACAATAAAAAATACAGTCAATAGTAGTATCTCTCGTTAAAATAATTATTATTTCGTAGTTAAATAAACTATTAAGATAATCATTATTAGGATAATCGTTAAAATAATTATAATCAATAACTTCTTTTTGCGTGCACTTATCTACAAATTAAAAAGAGAAAAAGCAAATAGAAAACAACGTCTAAAAGATATATATTAAACAGACTAAAGCAAACTAATAATAGGTTTTGTGTGCATTTAATTATACAATTTATATTCACCGCAACTAAAATAAAAAACGAAACAGAAAAATCTAAATTCAAAATCAATTTGTCTCGAAAACCATACCACAACCAAAAGGGAAACTAAACAACTATTTGATGGCAACAAACACAGACACACTACATATACGGTACAGACAGCGCATCACATAAAAACAAAAGTTTTTACTATAAAAAGCAATTTGTTTTAATGTCTCACTTGATAATCAGCGGCTCTCCGGAGCTCAACGTTTCCACTTTCCACTTGCATTTGCGTATTCTCCACATTACTCTCGATGTTGTCAATGATGCTTCCCTGTTCGTGAATCATTGTCGCCAACTCCTGAAATATCTGATTCACATCCACTATATCCGACTCCAGTTGTCGAATGGCTGAGTGCTGTTCTTTAATTAATTCCAAGTTATTTTGTTCTGTTGTTAAGTCGTCTTCCTCTTCGATTTTGAACACCAGTCGCGGCTGTGAGTACGCGCCGATTGTCGTCGTTTCGGCGAATGTGTCCTCATTTTCGTAGAATGGGTTCTAATTTAAATTTTAAAACGATTTATAAAAAACTTGTTTTCCCTTAATTGCGATTTAAATTTTATTTTTACTGTTACAGTAGTTCGTGGTTTAATAGCTTTCGGTTCTTGTAATACGATTTGTTTCTCCTTTTCTGCCGCAGATCTTTGCAAGCCTTGGAATGTGTTTAATACGTCGAAGAAGTCGTTTGTGATTCGTTGAACAAATATACGCTTTTCTTGCTATTAATCAAAATTAAGAATAATAAAATAATTCAAAAATTATTAACAATAAAATATACGAAATCAGTTACGTATTATCGAGTAATAAAAACAAGAAGACCTGTTCGTTAGGATTTCCCGAACGTGACAGTTGCGACAGTTGTTTCACTTTAACGGTCGTACTCTTCGCTAATTGATTAGTCCGCTGTTGAAGCTCTTGTCTGCGATAAAAGTTTGAAGCGATTAATAAATTATCATAATTTATTTTAAAAATACTGTTTTCTATGCAAATAATGTTTTTATTACGGTCTCGAAACTATGCTTACAATTTCGTACGCAAATCGTGGTCGTCTTGCGCTGTTCCCAATTGGTTTATAAATCGCTGAAGTGTTGACACTTTTCAGTGAGAAAATATGTAAATATTAAAACAATTTTGTTTGTGTTTTTCAAATAAATGTTTTGCGCAATAAACAAAAACTCAAATATTTCTAACAATATATTTGTGAATTTTGTTAAAACTTTGCCAAACACAGCAAATTTATGGTAATATGTTTAGCAAAATTTAAAAATCGTACCTAAATTTTAAATAATAATTTAATTCAACTTAATATCGATTTGTTTTGCCATTATTTGGCCGATAATACAAACGAATAACTTAACGAAAAATAATTGACTAGTAATAATAATCGAGAAAAATCAGTCAACTAAACCACAACTGTATTGAAATACATAAAAATATTTCAGATAACGCTGTGATTACATAAACCGGTAAAATTAGAGCATAACAATAAACTAATATTAATATTAAAATGAAAGCAAAAAACTATAATAGGTTACCATTTTGCGATATTTCCTGAACATCTGTTCGCAACTGTTGCGATAAACTTGGAAAATCGTCTCCAATATTAATACTCATTTTATGCGTTCAAATAAATACCAGTTTTATGAAAAAAAATGAAAAATAAACGTAATAATAATGTGAGCGAATGTCTGTGTGCATGAAATCAAATCGACAAAAACATATATAAAAATATGATGATGTTTCACAATAGCAACACAGTTTGTTTCATACGATTCAAAAACATTGCGTGAATGCTATTATCATTTAATGACTCATGAGATTACTAGTAACTATTTTTTGCAGCTATCAGTGTATGTTTAGTATTTAGTAATATATATCTCCACTGTTTATTACTTACTAATAATAACCGAGTTTTATCCAAAAAACTTACACCCTTTCAAAAATAAAAACACCCGTGACTTATATTAATTTAAACACAACGCTGTCTTATTTTTGGCCCACATTTGCGCACATTTATATGGCTTATGACGCGCGCATTATTGTAAAACACATTTTTGGCAAACATGGTACTAATTATGTTCGCACTAGTTTTACAATTTACCGTTAAAAACATTTTCTATTTCTATAAACCCTTTATAACTTATTTATCGCACTAATAACGGTACATCATATTACTGACTTTAAATTACAGGTCTAAACAAGCATTTAATGCTGGCGAACATACTGTACGTAAAGCTTCTTTAGTAAAAATCAATAGTTTTCGCTCACTATATGTTACATAACTTTAATAAATTTTTAAATTAAAAAAATTCTTGTTATTCATTTAAATTAAAAGTTTTGTTGTTCATGAACTACTTTATTATAACCTTTTTTAAGTATACACCATTTTTACTTATTTTATAACATAATTATAACGATAAATACTAAAAAGCTTATATACTAAAAACAAAAATATTCATAAATTAAAACATTCTATTCAATTCAGCTGTTTGTTAGTTCAGTAAACAAAGAAAATTATTATTACAGGCACTAAACGAATAAAAAAGTACATATAATAACTATTTACTGAATTTTAATACTATCGGTAATTAATGGAAATTATGCTAAAATAACTATCAACAAAATATTCGATTTTTTGTGTTAAAATATGCTGTTTAAAAATTGACGACAAAATTTTTTCTAAATTTATTTTAAAACAAAATCGTTTTCTTAAAAAAACCAAACGCTGATATATTATTAATAGACACTTTAAAAAGCAAGTACCGATATTTATTTTATGCAGTCTGAGATAAAAAAAATATTATAAAGATAAATGCATTTTTCATGACAACAAAGGCATGAAAAATATTTATTAAATATTCTCTACGTATACTATGTGTACTGTATGTATACATTTTTATAAAGAATCGTTATATGCGTTTATTCATTGCTATATATTTTTAGATTTAAGTTATTTATAATAAAACTCCACTTATTTAAAGTAAATATAAACAATAATCATTTATTGATGAGATTTTGAAATAATACGTCATTTCAATGAGTTTAGTTTTGATCGTCGAAATTCGGTTTGAATGAGTGTTTCATTTAGTTTCAATTGTTTCAAATTACTATCGAGTAAACTACAATATATTCATATTAGAGTATGTAACGGGCCCCCGATTTTTCGGGCCTTGGCGGGCCCCCGACACAATTTATCGGGCTTTGTCGGGCTCGGGCCTTAAGTAAAGAAAAAATTGTCGGGCCGGGCTTTTCGATTCAAAATATCAAGGCCCGAAAATTTTAATTTTACAAGAAAATATTCTAATCAAAATATATTTAGCATTAATAAATATAATATATTGCACAATACTATTTATTATAATTAAATTTTACGAAATAATATGCATATAATATTGTTATTATAGAGCAAAATAAATAGAAACTTAATTAAGTTATGATTTTAAGATTAGAGATAAATATTAAGGAAAATCGGGCCGGGTCGGGCTTTGAAAATTTAAAAAATTGTCGGGCTTTTGTCGGGCCCGGGCTTGATTGTGTCGGGCTTAGATCGGGCTCGGGCCTTAAATTTTTTACGATTACATAGTCTAATTCATATCACAGTATATATAACGTTATATATATTTATATTTTTTATAAGGTTAATAAATTGAATCATTACCTTTTGAGTTCTATTAAAAAATTACGAAATTATTATTATTATTTAAATCGAAAATTAATAGAGCCCAAAAATATTTAAAAGTATGTATAAATCTTGCAATACTATAAAATGTTTTGAAATATTTGTCAAAAATTATTATTTTGTTTAACGATAAAAGTATGGCTAAAATTTTTCAATTCTGAATTATTATTGCTTTCAACTACTTTGATATCTTTTAGAAAAGAATTGTTAATATTTAGTAAAACAATAAGATCCCTATAAAATTTAAAAATATTTTATTGAGTAATTCACAAAACTGATAAAATGTTTCGGTTTGAGAGCGAAATACGGATTAGATTGCAAAAATAGTTTATAAACCGAGTTTAACACTCAAATTAAGTTATTCGAGAGTATTTAACAATTGCTATACATTGCTCTAATTCATGAAATAAATAAGTAGGAAAATGTAATCAAAATACCGATTATAGTATTTCCATCTTTATTTCGAAAACTCAACTATAATCCAAAAATTAGTTTTCTTTTCTAACCGTAAGAGATTGTTTGAAATATTAATTAAAACATTTATTTGTATTGACAATTGCAATAAGAAAAGTGTCATAACTATTATATAATATGCACTTTGAATTTATTATTCAGAAATAAAACATTATCACAATTATGTTGTTTTATTTGTTTAATTAATAAGTTATTAATAATAACTTAATCCTAAATTAACAAAATCAAGTAAAATATAGTAGTGTTTATGTAAAGTCTCAATACATCATTAATAAATTTAAAATGTTAGTAAAGTCTGATACATTTTGAATGTTTTTTCGAGCGAGACGTTAGCCTTTTAAACAATAAAAATCAAAAATTTAAAAAATTTATCGAAAAAATCATTATTGTATAAAATTTTTGTTTTTAAAATATTATTATAAAAATTCCAATCCAATAAAATCAATTTAATCAAAATTTATAAAACTTTTCGGTTCGAAAACATTTAATTAATAATTATACAACAAAATAGATTAAAATTCAAAAGCAAAACTGAACTCACGTATTATAATTTAACAGTGGATGTAAATTAGCTAAAGCTAACAATAATTCCGAGTATGTGTCACAGACAAGAAAAGAAACGCACACTTAATGACTAGTAAGTATCATATAATTGAGTTTTATAGCCTAAACCATAATAGTCATCATCTTTCATAACGATTAAGAAATTGAAGAATCTTTTCGTAAAACGTAAAATTGAGTGCTGTCGTTACACTAGATTTGAGAAGACTTGGCAGTAATCCTTTATAAAACGACAATAAACTTTCATGTTTCCACACTTTCATAATACAATTAAGAGTTCCGCTGTAAGTGTGAAAAGCGCCAAATTTGTGTCTCGCGTGTTGAAAGCCTTGCACTTGCAAACGCTTTTTAATTAAATCCAACGGATATACTAGAAGTTTTGCGGACAAACCGGAAACAGCGCCGCAGCACACACTTCGCCACAAATCGGTTTGATAACTGTCGTCATTAAGAGATCTCAACCAAAACTTATTGCACGTGTGATATACGGCAAACTGAGTGCCAGAGTATGGAGCGATTTGAAGAATAGTTGGTGTGAGACCGCGAAACAATCCTCGATAACCTTCGATAGTAATTATCGAACGAAACGCACCAATGATTGACTGATAGGTTCGCGGCTCTCCCTGTGACACAAAACGAGTGCGAATCACGTCAAACGGTTGCGCCACTAATGTTGCGCTCATTCCAGACATACCACCGCTTAGGAAATATATCATCGGTTGAGCGTATGACGAGGTTTGAGCGCCGCTATTACTCGATATATCGAACGAACGGTTGAGTAATGTCTTGTATAATTCGAATGACGAAAACTGAATCATACCGTAAATGATTGAAAGCATTTGTGCGGAAACGTGTCCTTTCCATAGCGATGTGATTCCTTCTTCTTCGACGATATGTGTCAACGTTTGGGTTATTGACCGATACTTCGATATATTGCTGGTTCGCTTTATCGGTTCGATCTGCAGCTGAAATCGGATTTTGATGACATCGAACGGTTGGCACAGGAATCGCGTGCAGAAACCACTTCCAGCGCCAGACATAACGTGACGCCAATTCACAGCCGAACTCTTCACACTGTCCTCGCTTTTTCGGACAAACATTCTCTTCAATTCAACTCTATTTAAGTTATGAAAGTGTGGCACTATTTTGAAATATAGTATTTAACTGTACATTATATATGAAATTATAAGTTGAAAAACAAATTTCGGTTTCAATCGAAATATGCCATAAATTATGAGTAAATCTATTTTTTAAATATCAATCGTAATCTCGTATTTGTTGATATAATTTTAATATTATAAAGTTATCATAATAAATAAACAGTAAATATACCATAATTGTGTTTTTAGTCGATTTGATTTGACCACAATTTACAATTATCATTGAAAAATCACGATACGATCACATACTTTCTGTATCGAAAAAACACGTGCTTTCAATGTCAGTAAACATTGGAATCAATTATAATAAAATGTTACGGCGATATCATTGATTCGCGTTAACACATAACCATAACTATGCTTAAACAAACATCGAAACTATTTAATTATCGTTTCCATTATATATATTTATTAAGTACGAATCATAGTTATTGTTCGCTGAAAAGTTTATCAAAAATCATCAATAATTACAATTATAACGTGAATTGTGTGACATCTGTTCGGCCAACATATCCAATCATTTCTAGAAATTATTCATTAAAACCACAACAAACAACTGATACACAAGAGGTTAATAGGAATAGTGAAACACGTAATGATAGCAAAATATTACTTCTTCATTGTCCGAAATGGCCAGAGATGTACGAAATCCATTATAATGGCAAAACAAACACTAAATTAGATAAAGATGTCGCGAATAATTGTGACGAAGATTCTGTACATAAAGCACTTAATTTATTAAATGAATCCGAAGAATGGAAAAAAGTGGAACCATTGACTGCTTCTTCTTTAACTAAATATTACTTACGTTTGTCTAAAGCAAGACTTACTGGTAATAAGAATTATCGTTTGTTTTTTAGAAATAATCGATAAGTAATAACGATATTTGTTTAGGTCTGGTTGTGTTGACAACTCTCGCCGGTTATTACATGGGAGTTCAAACAGGAATCGACGCCACAATCCTTTCGGCCACACTATTAGGAACAGCACTCACGTCCGCGTCTGCGACCACATTGAATCAATTTCTTGAGATACCGTTTGATTCGCAAATGGCTCGCACTCGCAATCGTCCACTAGTTCTATGCCAACTCACACCTCTTCACGCGTTTAATTTCGCGATAGTTTCGGGATTAACCGGTATTTGCTTGTTATCATTCGTCAATCCTTTAACAGCGATTCTCGGAGCAACTAATCTAGTATTATACGCATTTATTTACACACCAATGAAAAGAGTTCACATTATCAACACATGGATCGGTTCTATTGTGGGCGCAATACCACCGGTTATGGGGTTTACCGCTGCAACAAATTCTATTGGTATTTCAAATATCAACTATTATTTTTGAGTTTGAAGTTTTTCTAAATTCAAATGTTTATTCACAGGTGTGTCCGCATTACTAGTCGGTCTTTTGCTATATTCGTGGCAATTTCCTCACTTTAACGCTCTGTCGTGGAATATGCGTCACGATTACGCTCGCGCGGGCTTTCGGATGATGTCTGTCACAGAACCGAATCTATGCACCAATACTTCGTTAAGGCATTCGTGTCTTATCTTGACTTATACCACTTTAATGTGCACATCACTAACCACGTGGACATTCGCGATGCTTTCGTCACCCTTTAATCTCTACTTAATATATCTGTCGTGGAATTTCCGTCGCGATCCGAACGCAAACACTTCGCGAAAGTTGTTTAGATATTCGTTAATACATTTACCGGTTATTATTTTACTGATGCTCGCGACCAAACGAAAACCTAATGACGAAAGTAATAGTAATATAGATGTAGATAAAAGTGATACAAATAATGTTAATAGTTTAGCATCTATTTAACATAAGCTTATAGTTGTATATACAGTAATATTAAAATAAATTATTAATTGAATTTGTTTGTATTTCAATATTTGTTTTCAAAAAAAAATTAAATATAAAAACGTGACGACTATTAATAAATATTAATTATGATAAGTGTTTTCTTCATAAATTAAGTTAATTAAAAGTAAAATTTAAATTCCAAAAAACTTTTCGCATAAATATAAAGCAAACACTAGAAATAGTGTTTGTTTTAAACATATGCATCACATTATAAGACAATTAAACCATCAAAAAGTTTATACTATTATTGACCACAAATATTGCCAAAATTAAATTTTAATAAAATATATATCAAATGATAACCAATTCTCATAATACGCGGAATAACAACTCAGATGGGATTATCGTTGAATTAATACTGAGTTTATTCTCAATAATAACTCTGATAATCGAATAATTAATTAATTAATTTGTAAAAATACAATGTTTTTGAAATAGTTTAAGCATTTGATTATTAGTTTGAGTCAGAACTGAATGAATGAATGAATGAATGAATGGCGACATCTTTTATGTATCGTAACATTTAAACGCATAAAACTTTATAAACTTTTTAATTTGAAAACAAATATGCAAATGTAATAAAAATTTTTATAATACAAATAACAAATAGAATTTAAATTTGAAAAATAATCATAAATAATTTATATTAACTAAAATTTTCTATTAATTGATTAAATTGATTTGATAGGAATGGCACCAGAATTTGATTGTGGTTTTGCCTCATTTTTCCTTTGAATAGCACTCATCGAACCATCAATTGCTTCAATTCGTTTTTTCTCGTTACAAGAATTGAGCGAAAAGTCTTTAATCCATTCTTTGAGTTTAGTGGTGTCATATTTCAATGCTCTATCTTTAGTTTTGATCCATTTTTCCACTTCTTTGACCACATGAGTGCTTTGCGAAATCGGTTTCAAATGTTTCTTATTGTTAGGATTGTTGTTACACATGAGTTCGTGTCGATGAATATTCCTGATGGCGACAGCAGTGGCAGTGCAGACACGACCGTCGAAATACTTGCACTTTAGCTTCACTTGTCTCAGCCATTCAATCACTTCATCGCAAACAATGCCACACTTTCGAGCATTAAATGGCTTTCCATCGATGGGACACACGGACAGTGACATAGTATTGATCGCGCATTTATAGCAAGCATTATGCGAACAACCATTCAGTCGAATGCCATCGTCGAGAAGTGAGTGACAAACACAACATTTCGCTGAATCCGGAACTTTTAATCCGTTAGCACTCGTAGCGATTCTTATTAATTCAAATCCCATTTCGGTTTTATATTCACAATAAAATGATTAATTTATGGTAAAATGAATTTTATGCAATTTAAATGCTGTTAATGTGAATATTCGTTATTAATTAATAATAACAATAATAACTGATTTTTATTAAATTTCTGTTTGAATGTTGAAAATAGATATTTTTAATTATTAGAAATTCTCGTGATTTTCTCTGCTTTGTGTCATTGTATAACTTATAACATTATTATCAAAATGTCTATATCTATATTTTATTTTGAATCATTCAAAGGAATATAAAATTAATTCTGCAAAAAACATTGCATTTTTACGAATTAATTAATTATTCGATTATCAGAGTTATTATTGAGAATAAACACTATTTCAAGAAAATCGTATAGAAATCTAGTGTTTGCTTTATATTTATGCGAAAAGTTTTTTGGATTTTAAATTTTACTTTTATATTAAATTAATTAATTAACTTAATTTATGAAGAAAACACTTATCATATTAATATTTATTAATAGTCGAAACGTTTTTATATTTAAATTTAAATTTTTTTTGAAAACAAATATTGAAATACAAACAAATTCAATTAATAATTTATTTTAATATTACTGTAAGGTATATACAACTATAAGCTTATGTTAAATACATGCTAAACGTGAGAAGTCTTTGCAAAAGTTATAAACTCCTTTGATTTACAATTGTAATAAACAGTAACACTCAAAATAGTATGCAAAACTTTCTTATCATTAAACTAATTTTCTTATCATTAGAAAATAGTTATCTTTATGTAGCGAAACGCACTCTTGCTTTAAATTAGATAAAACTACATCTCAATGACGAATCAAATTATAAACTAGTTATTAATACTAGATTTTATAAAAAGTAAAATGATATTAATTTTTCGGATATAAATACGATATTATTTCTTGAAAATTAGTTTTGCTATCATTTTTCGCTTATAATAAACGATATCATAGTTTGCGGTTTATCGTCGATCACAACTAAAGCGCAATACCTGTCTATTGTTTGCTTTTGTTTGCCAGCATTGATCAGTTCTTGCGGTGGATTTGGTTGTGATTCACCATTTTGTTGGCTTTCATCAGACAAATCGGATATAATGATCTTAATGCTGACCGCAAGCGAATCAGAAATGCGTTCACCATCTCTGACAGCAGCTCTCATACTTTTATCGTATTCACTCTTATTGGTAATTCGCTTCAAAGCGTAACCTTTTGTTTTAAGCCAATCAAAGATTTGTCTACGAATGTTAACGCTTTTCGAATTTTCCTTTATTTTTATAACTATATTTTCAATTTTTATATCATCTTTTACTTTTTTCTGTTCATTCTTTATAACTGGTTTTGCTTCTATTTTCTTCAGATTTTTATCAATAATAACCGGAGTTTCTTCTGATTTCCTCGTATTTTTATCGATAATAACCGGAGTTTCTTCTGATTTCTTCGTATTTTTATCGATAATAACCGGAGTTTCTTCTGATTTCCTCGTATTTTTATCGATAAGTCTCGATTTTGCTGTCAGAATAATAGGCGTAAAACTATTATCAACTTTCGCTAATATAATAAAATTTACACCAGTTTTTAGTTTTAATAAATTGAGCTTATCTTCGCTAATCGTAAAATAAGTTCTATTAGATTTTACCAAAATAACGGGCAATCGTAGCGCAATATAAGCGCCGGAATTAACAATAACGCACCCATTCTTCGACAATACAATTATAATTCCATTAGCATTTGGAGCGCTGGTAATCGCTATTTCATTATTCAATGAATGCGCAAAATTTCCATTCGGTTTGACACCATTCTCGTTATAGTGAACAAACTTGTTAGCGGCTAATCTGGCGTACGTTTTACTCTCAATCACTCTCAAAACTGGTCCCAAAAAAGTTTTTGATTGTTGATCACCGATACAGTACACAGTGTTTTGTTCGCTGCATTCCACGCCAGTTTCAATAAGTGTCAACATTTTTTTGATATTAAACTTTTCATTCAATCGCTTGATTTTGATTCGTTTCGATTGTTCGTTGATTTGCTGCGATTGTTCCTCATTATTGGTATTAACGTACAAATCGATATCTTCGAGCACAACGTTCGTTTGAATCACTAACCTATTACTTCCAGTGTGTTTTGGTCCTTCAATGCCTACCAAATTCATTTCGTATTTCGAATTGTTTTGTCATTCAATTTTTTGTAATTTATTGTTATTAAAAATTTAATGAAATATCACCAATTATTGCATTTATAGAACACATTTATTTTATTTATTATTGCATACTAGTCACCCTATTGTGCTATAATTCATAATATTAAAAACCCGTTAAAAATTTAATTTAAACAATTAAAACTTGATAAGTTGTATATCAAACAAATTTTTGCTGATATTGTTAGGAAAATATTTATAATTAATATATTTAAATATTGTAGGAGTTGGTGAGTTATTTTACATTATTGCCGACAGAGAGAGAAACTAAAAAGTATTTATTTATATTATAATTATTTATTAACAATAAATAATAATTTTTTAAAAATTGATTCAATAATATAATAAATATTTTTTCGTTTCTCTCTTCTTCCGTTTGCAACAATAAAATAAATACTTCCGCACGTTCTCCTACTATATTTAAAAATATTATTTTCACTATTTTTGACTAATAATACCTACAAAGTTATGTTATATGCAACTCGATTATGTTTTAATTGTTAGAATTTATTTTGTGAACCGCTAATATTACACATACTGTGTGACTAGGTTTGATTAAAATAATAATTATCGTTAAATTGGTAACACTTTAATTTTTTTTCAATACTGGAGAGTAATGGCAAAGTTATAAGAACCAAAATGTTGGATTGGCACTGTTTTACTTATTGTAATATAGAATAAATTTATTATTATTAGAGACAACTGAATCAGGACTAAAAAATTATTAAATTCACGAAGGAAAAGAAATGGTGTAAAAATGAGGATTATTCAGGAAAATTAATTTTTGGCTCACATGGTAATAGGATCTATTGGATTTGACATGTCTGCCCATCTGTTTGTGAACTCTATATTTATTAAGGGAATTTAATCTTTGTAATTATAAAGTGATTTGGTCAAAAATTTGGACAAAATTGGATAAAAATGAAAAAATTTGGATTAAACATTGGTTAAAAACTCCTGAAAAATTATGAAAACATTGATTCTGGATTAACATAATTTTTCAGGAGATATAAATGAAAATCATGATTTTCCCGGACAACAAATAGGTGTTAAAATGCTTGAAATAGTATGATTCGTGCAAATATATGATTTTCCCAGAATCTTCACTATCATAAAAAGAAAAAGGATTATCCCGAATACGTTGTCTCTAATTATTATTGAAAAAAAAGATTTTGAAAATAGGATAAATTTGTTTTAATTTAGTATTTATAGAAATATTTCTTGGAAATAGAATATTATCGGAACAATTTTTAAAAGTTTTGTGATCGTAAGACTTATTCATTAATTGTACATTAATGTGATCGTCATATAAATTTACAGGATATTAGTGTATAATCATTAGTTTAAACTTTAATGTGTATTTGTTTAGCATTTTGAGTGCTAAGAACTATCGATATGTAAATACGATTATCGATATTCTACAGTGCGAATCACTTTCCAGTTATACCTGACATTCAACTCGGAAAGAATTAAATTAGCATAAGAGTTGTATAGCTTCTGAATGAGAAATTTAGAGTCTATGTTCAAAATAATTTTAAATAAGGTTGGATGGATTGCGAAACAAAATTGGTTTTTATGCTTTTTGATTTGTATAGATAATGTTGGAATCATAATATTTGTATATTTCTCATTCTATTAAGATTTAAGCATAAATACTTAAACCTTAAATACAAAAAATAAGACATAAACCCCTCCAAAATCTAATATATAAGCACATTTCAATTTTTATCTCTAAACAATTCATGACAGCTCGAGCACGTGTAGAGTAAATTGAACTAACGGTACATTATAAGAGAGATGTACAGTACAATCGTAGAAAGTAAAACATTATCAATCTTTTATTTCTATATAATTTTGTCAGAATAACATTCAAGTATTTCATAATAAAACATTTCTGTACTATTCATTTGTTGAGTAATAAAGAGCAAAAGCAGATTACACAGAAATCATAATAAGAATATAAATAAGAAGTATGACAAACTTCAATAGAATAATTGATTTATTAGAAATGCGCAAAAAGCATAGCTGGAGATCTCACAGCTAATAAATCAGATAAGTTAACAATTAGATTAACTTAGTTCAGCGCAATTTTATGCTAAAGCTTAAAATGTTGATATGAAAATTATGGAAAATATTTTACGGTAATTTCTTTTAATTTTCTTACCATCTAAATGGCAATCATTTTATGGCATATTCTTTTCGAAAGCAATTTGATATTTAAAACTTATTAATTTGTGATTTAATTTCAATTCTGAGTTATTTATAATTCTTATAAATAAATTCAGCTCATGATTAGGCAAAATACATTCATAATTCGGTTAGTTTTAATTGAGCAAATGTGCAGCTCGTTTGCTCTCTAAAAAATATAGCACCAACTAATGACAATATTGTGTCCTGATTTTAGCGCATCACTATTCTGCAAATTTTGGTAAAAAATAAAACAAATAAACTCGTGTATTAATCATTTAATATGAGTGCTCGAATGCTGTTTGTTCTCGTTTTTAGGATTGTTTTGCTTTTTTCTTACATTATTTACATTATAAGATTACATGCAAGAAATATCTAAAATTTTCTAGTTGAAAGCATAACGCATAGAGACTATGCATACCATTTATTTTATTCGCAATAGAAAGTTAAACTTGAGATTTACTCGCAAATCGGTGAACAATAAGCTTAAGTTAATTAATTTAATTTCCAAAATACCGAACATATTTTCAACAATTCTATACTTATCGGTAATAAGACCGGTTGTGACCGCTGTTATAAATATTATTTACCAGTAATATTGCGATTTATATCAATAAATATTGAATAATGCAACTTATTTTAGTTCAAATTAGCTTCGATAACACGATTTTTATTCATAGAATTAATTTTGGATAATTAAAATTTTAACTTAATAAAAGCCTATATTATGTTGCACCTCAGAAATGGTTCCAAGAATTTTCTCATTTAATAAAAACAACAACTTAAAAATTATTTGTAATAAAAACATGCAAAATTTGAGTTTCAAATATTGTTTTAATAATTAATTTGATAAAAATTCTTAGATCACTAAAAGAATTCGTAAACATGTTTTCAAAATGTTTTTATAAAACTATCGCGTAGTCATTTACTGTTAGGACTTACACTTAAGAAATTTGAAAATTTTGTAAAATCAATTTTTGTTTATAAAAATTTCCTCGTATTTTTCATGGGGTACGAAAAAATCATCGAATTTAAACGAGCATTTTTCAATTTTTTTTTTGAAAATTGCATTTAAACTAGCAAATTAGCATTTATAGCGAATTTAGCAATAATAAATGGAATTAATACGAATCATTTTATGCATACAAAAATATAGACTTAAAGCTTGTTAAACAAAAAAGTAGTAAATGCTAACAATTTTATCTATAAATTAGGTTTTTGCTTATTTTTATAACTTTCCCTTCACTTTTTGAAACCAAATTTGCTTTGATAAATATCAACTCTTTAAATAACAAAAATATTTACCCAGGTTTATGTCTTACCGGATTATAAAAACAAATAATAAAATAATTTTTAAACTTTTAAATTTAAAAAAATTGCCAAAAACATTTTTTTAAAGATTTTTGAAATTTTTTGAAAATCTACTTAATATGATCTAATTTTTAAAAAGTACTATTTCTAAATCTCAATCTGGTTTCGAGAAAAAAATGTTTTATCAAAATCACATTTTGCCTCCAATATCGCCTCAAGATTGAGCCCTCAAGTATCTTCAGCCATGACTGTAAGCTTAGAAAATTATGCTCTATTTTGATAAAAATTACCATTAATATCCATTACTTGAGCCACTTTCATATCCTTATTATTTCTATATCTTATCATCTAATATCACCATAAATTGTTTTAGAGAAATTAAAAAATTTTTTTATAAACGTGACATTAAAGTAAAAACCAACATATTTTGCTTATGAAAAAATACCATAATTGTTCCTAAAGACAACATAAAAATCCGATTCCTGTTTATTAATAATTTTAAGTTATTTTAAAGTCAAAAAATAATTTTTGGCATTTTTTAGGGAAATTATTGGCGAAAAGTAAAAAAAAGTTAAATTTTTTACAATTATAATTTAAAATTTGTTTAAAACTAATCAAATGTTAAAAAATTTTAAAAATCCATTCATAATTAATTCGGTTAAATGCTTTTTTAATGTTTTTAAATGATTCTTTTATAATCTTTTTACGTGAAAAAAACTTTCTTCATCATAATTGTTTCCCACGAGAGTCTGGTTCGTCACTCATCATTGATAACATACCTTAATAAGGGGGTTTCTATAGAACACAGACGCCAACAATTGAGTAAAGAGCAATTGTTATAAATTTACGCGCATTACGCAAAAAAAGTTTCTGTTTTATTGCATTCTCGAGATATTAACACTTAAATAACCCAAATTTACCCAAAAAATGAGTTTTGACCAAATAAATCCTTCAGATATAATCGATGGAAATCAAAGTAGCGATGATTTATTTGATAACGCTATCCGAGTATTTCTATATTCTTATTACGGATGGGATTCGATATCAGATAACGCTAAACGAATTTATAACGAATGCTTAAACACTTATTACGAAGAAATGCGGAAAGTGTTCAAAAATCAGAATAACATGACAGATACGATAACAAAGATTTTAAAACATATAAACAATGAACAATTCATACTACATTGTGGTTTATTGCAAATCAATGGGGTTTCAAATTTCCAAAAAGTTGCGGTTCGTGTCAATGTCGGAATCACTGGTCAAACCGAACACATTATTAATTTGAATGTTAGTCAAACTAATCAAATAAACACGAATATTCTTACATTAAATATTTTACCCGATATTCTAAAACAATTGCGATCTGAAGGCAAAATCATTAGAATGATATTGTATGTGAACGATAACCAAATTGGTAACCAATTTGAGATTAATTATAATACGATACATCCCGAAGGGTTTACTGATTGGCATCGATTTACTGATACTATTCAAGCATTAATTAAAATTAAGTTTAGTTTACTCAGAAATGATCGCATTAATTACTATCAATACGCGGAAAAAATACATAATCATTTGCTATTAAATATAGTTCGATATCGACTCGAAATATTTCGAAATAAGCGTTTCTATCATAATAAACCACACGAACAGAGAATAGTGAATAAAGTAAACGCAAGTATTTTACGTAAAACTGTAAGACCCGATAGTAAACTGGAAGCGTTTTGGTTAAACATTCCTATCGACGATTTTGGTGGAAACGAAGAAACCGATTCGGCGATAGTATTCGATCCAATATCGTATTTCGCTAAACATCGCAGATTACGTTCTGATTATCGTTATAATGATTTAGATATTGGTTACACGTTTTGGACAGAATTGGCAAACGAGTCGTACTGTGTTTGCGATGAATGGTGTAATTGGTGCGCATTTTATCATTACAATCCGATTTTAAGGTTTCTTATGATTCAACACAATAATATGTTTATGAAAAATAATACCAAACTTCCGGAAATATACTTATTCGTGACGTGTTATTATATGGACGAAGCGTCGACACAACCGCTTCAAACACCACTGTTTCGTTTAATGAAATCCGCGAAAATTTATTGCCAGAAGAGTACCGATTTATCTGTGATTGATTTGAATTTTTCGTTATCGCGTTCCGAATATGGTTCTACTGATTCTTATTCGCCGCCAACTTATATATCGATCGCCAATTCATACAAACTATTGCATTCGCATCTGAATATCGCTGCACAACAACAACCGATAACTGCCGGAACGGTTTGGTTTGACGCGAGTGTCGAAGACGTGGAAATTTATTACGAAGTTTTGTATTATCTTCATAACCAATTAAATGGCAATCGAATCGTAATTCCGGCAAACTTGATAAACCAATGGCCAAATCTGCTGTATACGATCGCAAGACTGTTTTATTATAAAATACTAGTGAATATTGTTGGCAATCCCTCAAAGAAACTAATATACGAAGATTTCTTGTTCACCAATGAGTATAAAATTGAAAGTTTAATAAAGCATAAGCACGACGAACAACAAGTCATAGAAATTAGACGTAAATGGTGTTCAGCCGCACACTCTGTTAATCCGTATAACGAAAAGATTTTCTGCAGCGCAGACTTATACGCGTTTATTAATGCATCCGAATATTTGGACAGAATATCGGTTTTCGTCATGATTTACGAGATGATACCCGACAGCGTTGATAACGAACAAATATCGTGCGCACAACTCGATCAGTGTCTCAATGGAAATGCGGATCAAGTGATCAATAATATGGACGTTAAACCAGCGACAACTCGAAAAGAAATTTATTCATTGCTATCATTGATACATATATACAAGTATTATACACTGAAAACGTATAGTAAATGGTTTACGATTCAGCGACACATCATAACTGGGGTTTGTTTGAGAAATAAACGAAAACGAAATGTTGAACGATTGGCAACAAAGGAATTGAGTTTTGTTTATCGAAACGATTGGATTGAGTTGATTATGAAACGCTGTAATGATATTGAAAACTATTTCATATATAAAGAGAATTTGGATAATATCCGGATATCAGTTAAAAAGTTTTATCAACAGTTTTGGGGAACAGGTATACACGAGGATCCGAGTATTACTGACAATCAAAGAATAGATTACGTTATACACGAATACGGAAGACTGTATCACTGGTGGAAAAATAATGGGAATATAGCGAAGAATTTTCTCAACATTTTCAAGCAATCGAATCAATGTCTAAGACATGTCATATTCACAATAACTAAAATTTTTTCCGACGATATCGTAATGTTTTGGGGTTCGGATGATGTAAAATACGAATATAAGACAGAAATTGTTGATTTATTGGTGTATTGGTTGGTCAGATCCGCGTGTTCTTTGTTCATCAAAATCTTTGCGCATTTACTCATATCATTGCATAATCATATCG
Organism: Phthiracarus crinitus; assembly: GCA_034698025.1. Taxonomy (NCBI): domain Eukaryota; kingdom Metazoa; phylum Arthropoda; class Arachnida; order Sarcoptiformes; family Phthiracaridae; genus Phthiracarus; species Phthiracarus crinitus. The sequence continues at coordinate 22,423 of JAQGAW010000734.1, forward strand.
AAACGACACAACTAATTGTGAGTAACACGTGGTTTGGTTTATGTAAACCCGGTTTTGTGCCCATAATCCGCTTTTACCGAACTATCAATATCTTTACTGGTAATATCCGGAACCGTTTTATTGAATATGACGACGAATTCGATAGAATTGATACTGTTTTGAATGATACACAACGTATTATTAAATGTTTGTTCAAAGACTATTGGAAATATTTGGTCACAATTTGGCGCAAAGAAATTGTGATGTTATTTTCACACAGCGCTCATCAAAATATATCGAAATTGATAACACTTCACACTATTGTCGGCATTTCAATCATTTATCCGTTTGTGAACGATTTTCGCTTGGATTCATTCCGTTACCGTAAAGTTATTGCGAAAGGTTTCGTAATAACGGCATTAAATTATCAAATGGTAGCGATTTTTACGAATATTTGGACGAAATTTAGCAATGAATGGGCGAAACAAAAAAACGAAATCGAAACTGCGATGCCATTTGTGTCCAATGTTTGGGAAACATTTTTAAGCGCTATAATCACCGAATTTGATGCGATGAACGCTCAATATATACCGGATATTAATAAAGCAAATTTATTTTAGAGAAAATATGCGAAATAATTAATAAAGTGTTATTCATTTTATGTTTTCTGTAAAATATTATTGATTTATTAGAGTTTCAGACACTCATCAATTGAACATTCATAACAAATGGCTATATTCTTATGAATTGGTATCCATAAAAAAACTTAATTTAAATTCTCCAAAGTTTTGTAATTTTATGTTAGATATCAATGATGAACCGATAGTTTAATTTATTTAAAATACGAAATAGAACTCAAATATATCTTAGTTTTATAAAAAAAAATGTTGATAAATGTTTTATAAACTTTTAATGCGAGCAAAGAATGTTAGTAAACCCACAAAAAACACAAACTGGTTTTATTAATACTTTTTATCATATAATAATGAGCAATAATCAGTTTACTTCTTCACAGTCGTAATTATAACATCTTTCAAAATGAGCGCTAAGAGTTGACGTTACGATTATTGGTAGTATTATTAGTCTCCTAAGAGATGGACGAAATATCACATTTGATGTGCCATAGCATACTCTATAATCATAATCTTCCGATAATCCAATAGATAGCGAAACATTTCCGGAAACTCTCGGAACTCCAGTTCCTCTGCGACAGCCATTTGTTGGATCGCGAAGTTTGAACAACAAGTTCACTGGTCTTCCAGTTAATCTGCCCGCTGTTATCGTACCATTAGCTCGTATTGTTTCCACATCTTTAATAATTTATTTAAATTTTAATAATATAAAACATTTCTATTGTTCAATAAGACCGTAATTAAAATTGATGTTCATTCTAACTCTAAGCAATGAGTAATTTCCATCAGTCCATGTCATGTTATAAGTAACCAAATAACTTAAATTCTGAACGCAGCTCCTATTAATAAGAGTTACATTGGTTGCCGGAATATTAATGTTTGCCGCGTATGGGTTTTGGCAATGATTTGGACGTTGAGTGTTGACCATAGTTAGTTCTGTATATTAATAATGAAATTGATATTTTCACTTCAGATGATTTGTTTTATGAGTTTTATGTTTATTATAAAATAAAAATTTTAAAATTTTGAACCTTTTATATTATACATATTTTATACAATAAATAAATTCTTAATAGTTTACCCGAAAAATAACCGAAAATCACGAATAGAATCATTAACAAACAGTTAGTTCTGAAATAATATAATTTTAAATTTTAATTATTTATAAAAATTTAATTATAGTTAAATACGTACGAAAACATTTTGGTCAATATATAGTTAGTTATCGCTATTCTTTACTTTATTAAAGTTAATAAACAACTAACAATGTATAAATCTTAATATGGTATGCAAATCAAATTTTCTTCATTTTACATATTAAAATGAAAAATACATTTATTGTACTTTTATAATAATTAATTAAAACCATGTGTACAGTAAATTATTAAATTGATTGACATTTAGCACAATCATCATTGAATAAATTTATCTAAACTCAATTTTTATTAAAACAAGTGTAGGACAAACAATTTACGTAAACTTTTATAGAAATTATTTACTCTTTTATATTTTGAATTTATATTATAATTATGAATTGAATAAATGGCAATCAATAAATTAGTATAATTCAAAGGAAAAATGGTTTTCATTAATTGTTTAAGAATACAATACATTCAGAGTAGTGATGCTAAAAAGTTCAATTATCCTGAGCTTTGAGCTTGAGCTTCACAAAATGTGGTGAACTTTGAGCTTGAGCTTAAAGCTTCTTGATAACAATAAATTGAGCTCAACTCAGCTTAAGCTAGCTTAAGCTCACTTTGAGCTTCACCGATTATTTGTAATATTATATTTAATAAATATATGCGTATATACATTATAAACGAATAAACAATGAAAAATAATTTTGTGGAAAGCTCAATAAGCTCAACTCCCCGAGCTTCGA
>JAQGAW010000735.1:0-24913 GCA_034698025.1 Phthiracarus crinitus
CTTTTGTTTTGTTTTGTAAATTTAAATGTTTATTTTATTGAAGAAAGCGAGCTCTCTGTGAATGTGTCGTTCTTGTTCCATTATTTTATCGTAACATTTTAAACTTTTTTTATTGTCTGCGCGATAATTAAAAAGAAACATTAATTAAAAAAAAGCGCATAACGTTTTTATGAATGGATAGGTCCGCGCGAACAGATGAACCAAATTACGGCATACATTGATGGATCGCAAGTGTACGGCAGTATGCAAAACGAAACGGAGTCGTTGTGGACGCGGACGGGACCCGGTAATCACTATAATAGCGATTATATATACTTTTAATTGACTGCACTTAATAGCGCAACCATTAACTTCTATAACTCATAGCAACTAATAATATTTACTTATTCCTGTGAGTCAACTCTTTATTAGAATGCAAACACAACCAAAAACACAGTTTTTCTGTCAATACGAAAATAGAATATAAAATGCTAATGAGTAAGAATGAGTAAAAATTGGGTCATTGTGCCAAAATCACCGGCAAAGCTGTAATAAAGCAGTTTTCTAGCGCATTATGTGATACAGTATTAAATACATACAGTTAGTGTATTGCTTATACAAAAATGTTTATTAGTTTTTAGAAGAAGTGAGTTTTTAGCAATAATTTAACGAAAAATTTTTAATTTCATCGATTTCAGGCAATATATATGAGCGTATAATTATCCTAATAGTAAAAATCCCACTTTCCATCGATAATACGTTTTCCTGTATTTTTGCTCTGATTCATAATTAATAAAGCATTGCAAAAATAGCGAGTTTTTTAACTTATCGAAAAGATCTCGATATTTTAAATCATCCGTAGCTATGAAAATATCAATTTAAAAGAAAAAATTGAGGTAAAACTCTATTTTCTAACGAAATAATTGTTTTCTCTACCCTTTTGCTATAAATAGCGGGACGAATGCATGTTTCACTCGCACGAAACGGCGGCGAACTATTACCTCATTCTCCAGAACCTGACAATGATCAATGCAGTAAACCAGAACAAGATATGTTTTGCTTTAAAGCAGGTTTGTGTGCACCGTATATACGTATATATATTCGCTTACATTAAACTAATAGATATGTTGTTAGCTATTGATTATTAAAAAAAAATTCAAAGGCTCGTACAAAAGAAAAAAAAAGAATTACTAGAAACGTTAAAAGCAATAATAGTTAAACATTAGTAAATCCTGTATTTCTTCTCCAATAAAAATGGATTTTTTTGTTGTTTGGCTTAATTTACTCATCAAATGTAAATAAATATATTTAGAACTTTTAGTTACGAGTGTTAGCTTAAAAGGGAGAAAAGAAAAAGAAGTTTTCAAACAATTAGTTCATATGATTCAGCGCTGGAATTCGTGCCTTTGGGGCTAAATATAGGATTTATTTTGTAACTATTATGCAATGATTTTATTCTTTATTTTTTGAAAGTATAATTCCTTTGATCGACATTAATCATAATTGATTCCAAAAGGAGACAAACGGGCGAACCAACATCCAGCGCTAACAGCGTTGCACACACTATGGCTCAGACAGCATAACAGGATTGTTAACGAATTAAAACACATAAATCCCCACTGGTCTGGAGATATTCTCTACGAAGAGGCGAAGTAAGCTAAATATATCGCACGACAATCAATTTAATCGGAATTTAATAAAAATTAAATTTGGTTTTTGAAGACGCATAGTCGTCGCACAGTTATCGATGGTTACATACGCCGAATGGTTGCCTATAATCGTCGGACCCGATGCCATGAAATTTCTAAAACTCAGCATTTTATCGGACGGTTACACCGATTACGATCCGGAAATTAACGCTGGAATTCTGAACGAATTCGCGGGCGCGGCGTTTAGATTCGGCCATTCTCTAGTCAATAGTGTTTTCGCTGAGATACTTCCCAATGGAAAAACATCCGGTTATCGATTGCGAGATTTTTTCTTCAATCCATTTGGCTTCTATGACGGACAGTTTGACACAGTATTGCGTGGCTTAATCAGTCAAGCGGCGCAGAATAGGGACCCTTTTATTTCCAGTGATATGAAGAATCACCTCTATAGGCCTAAAGATAATCCTTATGGACTGGATTTGCCAGCATTTAATATACAACGCGGTCGCGATCACGGACTCGCCGGTTATACGCGTTACTTGAAGTTTTGTTTCGACGAGAAAATAAATCACTGGAATCAACTCGATCAGTATATGCCTTCTTCGCAGAGATTGAGATTTCAAAATCTATACAAGTAATCCTTGTAATTATATATAAATTATGGTATAATAAATCCATTTAATATATCTTAGATCAGTACATGATCTTGACTTATTTTCGGCTGGATTAGCTGAGTATCCATTACCGGGTGCAGCGGTTGGTCCCACATTCACGTGCATTATAGGCATACAGTTTTTTAATCTGAAATACGGAGACAGGTTTTGGTTTGAGCACCGAAACGAAGCGGGATCTTTTACACCAGGTTTTTATTATTTAATTTATTGCAATCGTTTTAAAAAATGCATATAAATATATCTGACATATTTTTACGCACGTGTTTCTAATCTATCATAATTCACGATTAGACCAATTGCATGAACTAAAGAAAATAACATTTGCTAAAGTGCTGTGCGCTAACAGTGATAACGTTGAGTTTGTTCAACGAAATGTATTTCGCGGAGAATCTCAAAGGTACGAAACTATCATTTTTATTAATAGATTTAAACTCATAAATATATATATTAAATATATTAAAGCTCATAAATATATTAAATCGTTGCATACATAACTTTTTTTCTCGTTTTAAAAATAAACCTCTACTTTTAAAAACAGAAATCCAGTGGTACATTGTAAAACTTTACCTGACACTCAATTAGGTCCATGGAGAGACAACCCAGCAGGTAGTGCTTAACGAAAAGTATCAGCAAAAAATCAAGTGTATTTAGCAAAAACTTTTTTCTAAAAAAATCAATATAAAATATAGTCATCTCAAATAACTCAAATAAAAAATAACACATTGTTTTTTATATGTCTGATTTTCATAATGTAACTATAATTATAAATAGGTAATTCTGCACAATACTCTCAGCCACATCCGCCACAATATCCCTCTTCATCCTACAGACCTCAACTAGACCTACAGACTCTATATGCCAATTCTGTGTACAAAGCAGCTGCAGCTTAACCTTAATACTTTTTTGCCCAAATCTTTTCTTTTATTTCTCTCGTTTTTCTTATGGTTCATCGCATTATTTTTTTGTTTTACTATTATTATTTGTTAAATATTAATTTTACGGACAAATTCGCAAAAAATGCATCATTACATTTTGCTAAATTAACTGCTGAGAGAGTTTTTTGCATACTACACATCATTCATCAACGCTTTTTCAGTAAAACTGAACAATAAATTACAATTCAGCTCATCTATAAATATATAAATAAGTGCTTCAGTTTTAAAAATATTCTTCCAGACAGAGATATTTAGTTACTACAGGTAAGCATTTGCTCTTTTTTGTTGTTTTTTAACACCGCTTATAATTATTTTTATTAATATATTTAATACGCACACAGTAAACGATTATATTTTTTAACCCCCGAATTAAATATCATTTATTATAATTAAAGCGTGATATAGAGAAGCTGTTTTTATTTTTTATTTAGTAAGCCAATGACCTATTATTTTTTATTAGAATATATCGGTTATGGAAAATTTTCCTCTTCTAGAAAAGCATTCATTATCTTATAAAAAATGTGACGACGATTAGATATTTAGTTTTCTATCTTTAAGGAAATGACTCGTTATGTTTGAGGAGTCTGTGATCAAAATCATATTTATTGATCGTTTCAATCAAAATATTTTTAAACTGTGCTCTAAAAACTATTCATTATCAAATCACATATAAGATGTGATCAATTTTCTATTTATGGAAAATTTTAATTTGAATTGAGGATCTGATTTCAGCTTACAATATCAAGTTTAAAGTAGCGGCCAATCATTACTATTTTTACGAACATAAATGCGTACACAGTTGTCAGATATTGTTGATTGTAAATGAAAAATTTCAAAAATTTCTTTGTGCTATCAAACAAAAATCCACTAAATTTTGTTTCATATCTAAACGAAAATTTTTTCTTACTTCCATAATTTAATGCTAAAAATGTTTGGCGAATAATATATTTCCAAGCAATTTATGTGCTTTAAGTATGTTTTGATGACTAGTTAATAGTGGAATAAATAGTGGAATAAAAATAATAAAAATCACGGTAATAGCTAGTGATGTTATTGCTTATGAAAAAATAAAAAATAATTAATAATAATAGCAGCAAACCGCTCATTATCGTGTCTCGCGCTTATGTTCAATTGATATTACCCTATTTTTATATATTTATAGCGTGTACTACTAGTTGTTAGAATTTTGCTGAATAATTTTTACTAAACGTGTAAGTTTGACCATAAAACTTATTTTTAAAAAATATTAACGATACTTCTAACACTAATGGTAATATTAACAGTAATATATTATTTTGCGAGTGATTTAAATATTAATGAATGAGGACATAAGCCTTAAATCTAATTATGAATTAAGCGGATTAATATTAGTCACACGAAATTTAAGATCACGTTTCCTTCCGTTTATAACGCTTAAAATATTTATGAAATTTCATAATTTTTTTTAATTGAAAGTATTTATAATAAGTTCATGCGTTCTTTCTGTTACAGTTATATCAATTATTAATTTTAAGTCACTTTTTCCGAATTAGTTCTGAGATAAATATAGAATTAAATCAAACTCTAAAATAAATTACTATAAATATTTTTAAAAAATTGAAATTTTCAATTAATATTCTATACGTTATAAAATGAATTACCGATAAGTTAACTTCAATCCGTGAAACACCGATTCCTATTTACAAAATATATGTAATGATCTAAAAAACTTATTACATATGCTTAAAATATAAAATATGTGATACTAAAATTAAAATCAGTTCGAACACACTTTGCCTCAATGATAATGTACAGTAATATGAGACTGGCATTTATTAAATCTTTAAAGGGGCCAACAGTGACAGTAGAAAAAAGTTTTCGAAAATTCAGTATAATTATTTTGTTGTTGTTTTTTCAACGGAATTAAATACAAAATCTAAAATAAAAGCAGATTGACTGGAGAAACAGTAAATTTCCTACTTTTTGAATCGCTTTAAGTTGCGTTCGTTTTTTTGTATTAAATAAATGATTTCTATATAAATTTTAGTTAAATAGTGTAATTAAAAGAGGTTCACAGTATGTTTTGTATATAATTTTTTTTCTATTTAATCGACCGCCTGTTGAGCACATTCATTCTATTTATTACTGTTTTAAGTTATTAAACATTGGCTTTAGAAAAGGGTTTATAATTAACAATCTTTAAAATTGAATAGTGGATCAGCTCTTTCAATCTCATGTATTTTAAACTCAATTTACAAGATGAATTAAGATTGAAAATCTTTAACGATTATTTAGTTTATTTTGTTTTTATCGATTAAAATTATTTGTTATTATTATAGTAAGTTTATTTATGCTAAACAAAATTAAAGCAAAGTTATTGCCCAAAATTTAGTGGAAACCACTGTAAAATAATGCTTTGAGGGATAATACTTTATTATAGATATTTTCAATCACTTTTAATAATAATTGAGTTTATTTATAACGGATACCAATTTAGCGTTAACTAATCTTAGATTGAGTTCTTTTATTTTTACCCATTAATTTTTCATAATCTAATAAATTATTTAAAAGCAATTAATATTAATATATATTCATGTATTATGTATTACGTAAAATCAAATCCCAAATGAAGTTTTATTTACACTTAAAAATTTTGGTAAAAAACACAGTAAATTTTTTAATTGATTACTATCATTGAACTAAAGCGTTAATTTTATTAAGTTAACGGTAGTTATCAAAAGAATTCCTGTTTGCAGTCAATTTGTTTGATCGCACAGTTTGATTCACTATTATTGGGTGTGAATTATTTCGTTTACGAACACATAGTATTACAGAACAAAGACTTGAGAAAAGATAAAATGTTTTAATTTTATGACCCATCGCTAACGATGCTATAAATTTACAATAAAACAATAAAACATAACTGTTTCGATATTCAAAATTTTATTTCATTCAAATTTCAACACCATTTCAAAACGAAAATATTTTAAGAATTCAGAGTAACGACACATCTCTCGCAAATTTTTTTAATTGAATTAAGGAAATAAAAAAGAACTTTTATTGCGGGCAAAGATAAGTTTTATTGTTGCAGCGCATAAAAAACCTAAAAATACGACACAAAAATTTTTCTTTATTTATTATTTTACTGTTGCATTTAAAGATTAATCAATCTTTTAATAAACTGCGATGTATTGAGGATGTGCTGTCGCACACAAAGAGCTGCTATAAACAAATTTCGAGTGTGTAAAGAAACATGTAAAAAGAAAATGAAAAATAGTAACGCAAAGAAGTTTATTTAAAGAGTGACGCAAAAAATATAATACAGTTGACTCAGTATTTAGGTCTTAGTCTCTAAACATCTAATTTGTAGCAACACATTCAACACAACTGTAACATCGCATGTAATCATAAAAATAACTGAATTATAATTAAACTGTTAAATATGCACTGTTATGGTATGGCTTAAGACCGTTTAGTTCGAGTTTTGGTCAAAACACTAAGGGTATAACACGTGCGCGCAATAAATCTAATCCTACGCTAAACAAACTTTTCCCGAAGAATTAGTCCAAGTATTCGAGCGCTTACTAAAATAATTATACTTTATTTCGCACTGCGCGTAACAATTACTGCCGATATTCATAGAGCTAACCGTAATATAGTATATATAATACATATTTCTGCTAACAGTACAGTACATCATAAATTAGCGCATAGTTTTACTAACTCTCGTAACATATTTATATAAAAAACAACTCTAGTTTTCAAACGCCAAACAAGACATTGTGGGGTCAGTGTCACGCAGATCATCATCGCATACATTACAAGTTTGTATCATCAAAATACTCGCTAAACAATAGTTACGCGAAACAACGCCTCATATCGGGTGTCATTAGAGATAAAATGTTAAAATGAAAGTTAACTGTTGTCTACTATTGGTATGCGGTTTACCTTCGAGTGGCAAAACAACGTTAACGCGGAAACTCGTTCAACAATCGGCGAATCGTTGCGCGAATCAGCGATATGTTAATTCTTCATCGAATTGTTTGTTCGACAATGAAATTAAATATTATTCGGTTAGTGTTGACGATTTGATGTCAATTAATGATCAGTCAATAGCAGTAAAGCAAACCAACGTTTGGAAACAGTTTAGACGTAACTTATTAGAGTCAGTCAAGTGTTTTATCAGTGATTTGTTATGCGATAATCGTGAACACAACGCAGAGATTGGCGTCAACGACGAAATTACGAGTATTTACGAGTCGATTAGACGACTAAACAATTATGGCGATTGTGACGCAACACTGCATCGTTTCGTTGTTGTGGTCATTGACGACAATCTCTACTACAGAAGTATGCGTTACGAGTGGTATAGACTGGCAAAACTGTTTGGTACGGGTTTCGCCCAAATTATTATCGAATGTCCATTAGATTTAGCGCTGATTAGAAACCATTGTAAATCTGGTGAGCATTCGGTGCCCAATGATGTGATCATTAAAATGAATGAACGCTTTGAAATCTCTTCGATGAACGGTTTCGAGTTAAGGACGCTTTATGTTGGCTTTAATTGTGAGATTAGTGATGATATCAACCAATTCATTGCTGACGCCATTCGCAATCCAGTGATTGACGACCAAACAGCTGATCGTAACGAATCGAAACGTAATCAATCAAAGTTAGCAAATAATTCGAGTGTTATCCATAAAGTGGACTGTATTTTGCGTGAAATCATTAGTTCTATTATTGACAATTCGACCGATAAAATTGTGGCTTCAAAGCTGTTGAGCGAAGCAAAGAAGTTGATCTTAAATCGTTTAAGAGAATCATCGGATTTGTTACCGCAATCGATTCTTAATGAGTTAATTTCGAGCAGTTTTATCGGTGAAAATGTTAGAATATTTTTCAAAAATTTACTCAATAAAAATGTTGTTATTTTACAAACTTAGCGTTCAATGAATTTTTTCAAAGGATATGAATCATTTAATAAATCTAAACGTAAATCTTTTAATAGTACCGTATTACGAATTTTAGTTTTCTTTTTTAAAAAAAATAACTAAAAAATGTTACCAATAAAAATAAAAAATGATATATATTACAAAATCAACTGATAAAAAATAGAAATATATTACTACCATGTCATGTATTTTGTAGAGATATTATTTAAGTATTTAATATATTAAATTTATTTGTCTTATAAGTTTTAAATTTCCGAAAATAAATTATTTTTAATAACACGAATAAGTAGATTAGGCTTTAGAGGACACTGAAAGAACAAAAACAAATAACACACTTTATTTTAATAAGGATAACGCGACTTAATTCTTATACTAATCAATTTAAAACAACAGTTGTTAAAAATATTATAAGAGCATTTGAGCACAGACTAAATTTTGTTTTTTTTTGTTTTGCCGGAGATTACAAACGTAAAACATCAGTCAATTAAAATAACATCACTTCAAAATAGAATGTTTTTTCCTTTAATAGTATAATCAAGTGTTACACGCATTACTTGATCGCCTCATTATTTACAATTTCATGCTTTTGTAAATATCTATTTCTGGCAGTTTCGATAAGTACGGCTTTGCGCTCTTTGTACGAAGTGGAGCGTTCGCTGGCGTTTTTACCAAAAGTGGATGAACCGGCATATAATGGTTTCATACTATCCGACGATTGTTGCGAATTATTTACAGTATCGTTCGCTCGAACCTGCGATTTATTTGTTGATGATGTACGCAAAATTGGGGCTTCAGGTACGTAACTGACCGTTCCTTCCAGTATTCGAGTTATCGTTTCGTCTATATTTGCCGTTACTTTAAGATCCCTTTGAATCACATTAATGGGCACTTGTGGCAGAATATCTTTCGCTTTCAGAGCCATTTCTAGCAATTGCGGAGACATTCTCAAAACTGGTGCCGATGTCGACGAACTCGGAGTCGGATTAATAGGTCTGACTCTGCTCTCGCGCTTTATTGGCGCTTCAATTTGATACAATCTCTTCGCGAGTTCCACTTTGTCCGCATCCGTGAAATTTGTTGCATATAATGAAACCGCTTTAGCCATTGATTTTTGAACTCTTTTTGCGAACTCTTCTGGTGATTCGTTTTCATTGCGTTTAACAGTCGGCAGATATCTATAGGAAATCACGTTTAGTTCAATTTTTTTCAATAAGAAATATAGAGAAGTTAAAAATTATATGAACTTAATAATCAATCACAACATACTTAATGTTAAAAATAGTAAATGGAACAAACAAAAACCAAAACAAATCAGACCACCATCGACTTCCAAGTATAGAAATGGATACTTTGATTGGATTGGGTCTTAAAGCGGTAATGAAAATCGGTTGCATTTGAAGGTCGAGAGTGAAGAGCCAACTGCTAAACTTAAGCATTCCTACGCGACCATTGGTTGTGGCGCCTTCGGGATACGACAGGATTGGGATCGCGTTCTCGTCGCCATCCAAATGTGTTCGCACGTTATCTATTAACACGTCTCTGCCCTGTTTGACGCCAAAGTCATGGAAACCGAGCGCCCAATTCAGAAATTTGGGCAAATCCCAAACACCGGGAACGATGCACGGAAGAACGAGATCGACCGCCAAATGATCGAAATTCGTGATATGATTGCTTATTATCACTTTTGTGTTTGATTTGGTTTTTACAGACGAATTCTCTTCCTTCACAACAATCCCTAATACTGCGCACATCGAACGAAGAATAAAACTAAAAAACATAAAAATACTGGTTTAACAAACGTTATTATTATACGTTATGAATCCATTGTTCGCTTACCATCTGATTGTCGATTTCTTCGGTAACAAACTCGCGATTAAAAGCGCGTGCAAACCAATGAACACACGAATTAAAAACAGACAAATACCGATCGGAGAGTAAAGTATTATCGGCACTAAACTCAGCTGGTTATCGATTCTAAACGCGTTTTAAATAAACAATTATTGAGAATAAACTCTAGAAACGAGCAAATGGTATGATTAAACACAGAAATACCTGTTATAATCGAAAAGCTTTTGAATACTAGTTGTGTTGTCTGAAGCGTTCGTTGCGGACGACATCGAGGAATGAGCCGTTTCTGCCATCGTTTCCGTCATTATCATAACCAATATGTGCTTAACGACAATAACGACAATTCAAACGAATTTATCGAAATAAAAACGAATGAAACAATTTTTACTGATTAAATGAAATTAAATTAAATCAAAAAAAACAAAAAACACGGTTTAATAATAATACGCATCAATAAAATCGAGTTTAAAAAACAACTATAGTTTACGAATTTCACAAAATATTAATGATGTATAGAATCTATAGATTGGGTATTCTATGGGCGAATCAGTTCCAGCTGTGCTCGCAATCAATGGTTTCATTGATCGCATCCAATTAAACGTTAATATTATTATTGTTGTTTACATAATACGTGTATCGCACATAAATGTCGTCACACTCTCTCCACTGTATTACGTTATATCACACGTTATGACGCAGTTTTTAAATCATATCATTTTCATTTCATTTTTAATTATATTCATATTTTGACGCAAACTTCATTTTTCACTTTAAATTCTAATAATTTTAATAGCATTTATGTTAACCTAATTTTATTAATGTTTTCCAAAACAAATATGAAATGTTTAAACAATTTTTACTTTACATCAATAAAACACAATATATATTAATCACTATTAATCAGTTCTTGTTGATTGTTAGGTTCGCTTTCATTACTTTGCTGTTCATTCTCATCAGTTTTTGGTTTCTTTAACGCATTCTTTCGCTTAACATTCGCTTCTTGTTGTTTCTTTCGCGATAACTTTAACTTCGCTTTTTGTTCGCGTTTACGTTTCATTTCCTTAATTTCTGCGTTAGTCTTCTTTATGAATGAATGATACAATACCTCACCAGTCATTAACGATTCTTCTATTTTGATTAATTCTAGGCTCATTCTGGGTCCGAGTTCTATTAGTCTGAAATAAAACGTTTTTACTTTATAGTTGTGTACTTTTAAAATATTATTTATACTTAGTTAATAGAAAATCTTCAATTAATTATTTAGACATAAAAAACTTTTGTAGAAAAATAATTGAATAAATCATAAATTTTTGATAATCAGTTTAATCTCAAAAGTAATAAACATAAAACTTTTATTACGGTTATCTATAGTAAGCCATAAATTATAAAATTATTCATTAAAGATGTATATTTAATCGGTTTAAGTTAAGATAAAAGTTAATAATTAAGATTTATGTTTAAGGTTAAGGTTAAGAATTTCTTATCCGGTTTAAGTTAAAAATAAAAACCAAGTTAACTGATAAACTCCTTTATGCTATTATACGGTAATTGATTGTTAATAAATTGTTCATAAATTTTTAAGAAATTTTAATAATTTTTAATGATTTTAAGAAATTGACGGGAAAATGAGTTATATCGAGTCAAAATTTATTTAACCGTTAAAGTTAAAGGTATTATTAACGGTATAAGGTTAGAGTTAAAAAATATTTTTGAGATCTAAGGTTAAAAGTTAAGCAATTTATGTAAAATTAAAATGATTTGATTAACTAATTGAAGAAAATAAATACTGCAATTCAATACACTATAATTTGAATTCAAATAATCATAACAACTTTATTTTCAGTTTTAAGTTCAAATGGGTTCGAAAAACTTAGAAATAAAAAACATGAATACCTGATCGAACTTTTTTCATTCTTCATATTTCCACGCGAACTAATCCTCTGTGAAAGCGTGATGTGTCGCGTTTCGTCGACTTCATCCGCTTCGCCCTCCGATTCTGTGAACGCGTTCTCTTTAGACATAACTTCGTCCACATTTTGGAATTTTCCCAAATCCGGTATTTTCTTGTTTGCGATCAACTTCTTAACGGCTCGCGACAAACCAATTGGTTTCAGTTTTATGGCGTAATGACGAAAATCGATTAATTGTGTGTCGGGGTTGAGGTTCAACAGAACGCATCGACGGATTGTGTTCAGATTCACTTTATTCACGTCAATCGACGGAAACATGTTTCTCCACATCGATGTCATTAATTTCATTTTCAGCTCCTCTTCGGCGCTGAAACCATTCATCACCAAAAGCGGCGATAACTGAAACAAACCGGAATACACGAGCGGTTTCTTGAGACTGGAACGAACGTCATTGGTTAGCGTGTAGTTAACGATCTTGAATGTGATGGTCGGTCCGCGTGGCAGTCGACACAACCGAATATATGGCGCTTTCATTGTTTTCGTGAACACAACCAGATGTGACACATTCAATGTGGACGCGATATTAACGAAATCTCTGACCACATTCTGTCGCTTCACTTTTAACTTGACTGCTGTGTATGGCTCTAATAATTGCCTAAAGTTTGCCATCAATTGGTTCACATTTTTGCCCAAACGACCCCTTTTTATCACGAAAGAGTGCGGCGCTTTCTTTAGTGTTTCTGGTTCTTCGATGTTTGCGCCGGTTTTGCGAGACTAAACACAAATGTGACACAAACATCATTAAAATCAAATTTTCGATATTTTCAATTAAGTCTCAAAAATTTAAAATTACCTTTCGTTTACGTTTTCCCATTGCGTATAGAAAAATAGATATTAACGCACAATTGTTTTATAAAATAAAATTAATTAATTATTTGTTTTGAAATTTTTCAAGTTGTCATTAAAATAATTAAATTTACTCAATAATAGCGAAAAAATAATATTTAAGATCGTATTTGGTTTGATTGTCTAATCACATCCACCAACGCATGCTTTCATGTTATTGAAAACACCACATAAATGACGTAACGCTAATAAAAACATTGGTAATTTCCTAATTCGCAGCTCCCATCGAATGTTGCAAACTATCGATTGCTTGTTTGTGATTATATCCAAAATTAAAATTATAATAATATAATTGCTATTACGTTAAATGTAAATTCATAATTTAGGTTATTTTGGTGTTAACTAAGATTTTTTGATATGACCACATATTCACATCTGTGTATTAATTGTGAAAATTATAGAGATATATGTTAAGCTGCGATAGCAACGCATAGCTTACATCTGTACAATCGATAGATGTATTGTTCGATAAGAGCTCCGAATTATGATATAACCAAAACTTTAAAATTATTTCCAATATTTATTGATTTTTGGACATTTAAATGATAATTTTCGTTTGTGGGTACGAATCATGGTTTTCCCCGACGTTTCGTGCAAAACACAAACTGTTGCATAAGTCTATTGATGCTAAGTTTTAAGAACTGCGTGACTGATGTTGAGTTTAATATTTCTTTAAGTTTCATGAGTTAATAAATGAAAATATTAAGGTATATATCGAGTTGTATTGTAATTTTTAGTATTTTAGAATAAAATTAAAAGGTTTTTTATGGGTTTTGATTGTTTTGATTTAAATTAAAATATTTATATTGCTATTGAAAGTTATCGCATTATATAATTTTAAAGTTTTATTGTATCAGATAATTAATGCGTAAAAATTTTTTAGAATTTGTTAAATTATTTCTGAGTCCATTTTTTATGATTTAAAAATAAATAAAAAAGTTTTCGGTGTAAATGAGTTGTGATTATTTAATATAAACTGTTTACTTATTTACGATAATTACTGTACAGATTAAAAAGTTTAATATATTAAAAAATATATTATAAGCTTATCATTGTAATTGTCATAACTATTTGATTTTAACAATTTTTAATAGAATAGAGTTGAATATTTTTATTATACGTTGTGATTGAATAAACAAAGATAAATTGTGGCCTAATTTTGTGAGCTGTATATGTGATACGATTTTTTACGATTATTTGTTTCAAACCAAACGAGGAAATACAATGACTGCTCAGAGAATCATATTTCGTCAGGTATTGATTTTTTTCCTATCAATATATCCTATTAGGAAATGCTATTATTATTAGCTTACGATTTTCCAAAAGAATATATAAATTTATATTGTATATTATATTCTGTTTTGAATATAATTTCACAGCTATTCGACCGAATATCGTGCACATACACATACATATTGGGAGATATTGCGACCAAACAGGCCATACTAATAGATCCGGTCATAGAACTAGTGGAGCGTGACATCAATTTACTCAATGAAATCGATCTTAAGGTATATCCGATCGATATATGTTTGCATCGTATGTAACATTAGTTTGGATAATGACTAAACACAGTTAAAATACGTGATTAACACTCACGTTCACGCCGATCACGTGACGGGTTCGGGTCTCATTAAAAAACGATTAAATGTGGATCAGTTTCCAAAAGTGTCGAGCATTATATCGCGTGACAGCGAAGCGAACGCTGATGTGTTGGTCAATGAGAATGACGTGATTGTTTGCGGCGATTCAATCAAACTCAATGTTTTAGCCACACCTGGTATTATTCAATAGTTTTTGTTTTGTTGAAAATATTGTACAGTATTTACAATGTTTAGGCCACACTACGGGTTGCATTTCTTTAGTTGACTATGAAAACGAAATGGTGTTCACTGGCGATGCGCTGCTTATAAGAGGATGTGGCAGAACTGACTTTCAGAATGGTATCCTATTTATATTAACATAATTGATAATCATTTACATTAATATTGCGTATTAATTGGTAAATTAGGTGATTCTGGTTTGCTATACGATTCAATTCATCGCAAATTGTTTAGTTTGCCTCAATATTTCAAAGTATTTCCCGCACATGACTACAAAGGTATGTGCAGTTTTTGACAATTATACTACATTTTTTGAAACTGATTTTATTTCAATTAAATTTAGGCATAAGTTATTCAACGATTGGCGAAGAAAAGAGGTTTAATCCGCGATTAACGAAATCAAAGCGCGATTTTATTACTTTAATGAGTGAATTGAATTTAGATAAACCAAAACTGATCGGTAAACTAATTTCACAGATAATGTCATGTATAGTAATACTAATTGTTAATACAATAATACATAGATATTGCAGTTCCAGCCAATATGTTGTGTGGACTACAATGAGTTAATCGCTTCGATTTATATTTTTAATGCAAATATGTATCATTACTTAAACTTAAAAATAAATATTGTAACGCTTATTAATTTTTGTTAATTTTAAACCGTTTATAAAACCTGTATTATAAAAGAATTTTGAGTTTAATGAGAGCCGATTGGAAACAATATTTAATCCCAAACGCAAATTACACGAATTCAATTTTAAAATATTATTTAAACAATTATAACATTAAGTATAAATGTAAATACGGAATACGCATACGAATAACAATATATTAATTGAATATTTATGTGTTTGAATCGCCTACAGTTGGACGCAACCGACGAAAACGACAATTAAAAAGAGCATAAGAAATGACATATGTTTTTCCCATTTATTATTCTATTATTTCGCTTCACTTTATTTTTCGTTTTATTACTTTTACTGCTATTAACGGATCAACGAACGACACAATAAAACTTATAACTCTTTGATACGCTTTGCCGCTCAGGAAACGAGTGATGACTCTTCGATAGAGGGATCCTCAGAGTACGGGTGCGGAACGGATGTAAAGAGTTATAAAAACGCGCGCAATGGTCAGCAAAAGTTCAGTATTAGTCAGTGATTATTCTCTCGTTCGCATATAGAAGACAGTCGTCTCAACAATTACTAGAGTTCGACTAACAGTGTCAAGAAGTGTCATCAGTGTTCTGATTGTGTAGTGCACGAAGAAAGTAGTGTTTACTCCAATTCGAATATTGTGACAATTGAAATACTGTATTAACGCTTATTATAATTCAGTTCCTACTTATCATAATTACCTCAGTTTAAACACTATAATTATTGGTATTCATTATTTAGTTTAATTACTAATTTTTTACTTATTTTATTATATCCAGCATTTATTATTAGCGAAAACATTGTCATTTCGATAATTACATTTATTTTTGTATTTCGAACATAATTCATTAAAGTTATTTACGCAAACTATATCTATATATTACTCCATTATTCGCAACCTAACTGATCAAATAGTCATACCCTAGACAACGATACCCGAAATTAAACACAATTAAGTGAACACGTAATAGTGTGGCAAATAGCTCGTATTACAGTGTTTAGTAAAACTATAGAATTCAGTGATTGGTTGATTAAAACGTATTTTAACGTGTGATGCCATACGAGTTATGGAGAATTAGGTCATTGGCCTAATAGTCTTATTTTTGAATTGTCACAAGAAGTTGTGAATAAATACAGTATTGTTTTTGTTAGTTCTGTTTGTAATAATGGTCCAGAGCTTTGGACTGTCGACACACCGCCACCAACGCAATCTTCATCAATAATAGGTGTCGGAGATTACGTTTCTCCTGATATGATGATAGCTTTATATTCAATGCGCACAGAATTGCTTGGAATGGGTTACAATTGGTCATCGCGTGGACCAATACTTAAAAGACCCAACAGCTCTCGAGTCTGAATATCACTTCACTATGATTAATGCTTTTGATATTAAATTTCCAGAAAAAGGTCCGGTTTTTCGAATTCTAATAACTTTTATTAAACCAATTTCATTGCAAGACAAGTGCCAATTAACTGAGAATTTATGCCTAAAACTTGGTTATTTAAATCGTAAATTTATTCAACTCAATCGGGGAACGAGTGGTGCGCTTTTTAGTGTTAAGAATTTGGACGCTCGTTAAAGCGGAACATTCGTTTGGCAAGCATTACAACTGTGTCCACAATCCAATTCTCGAACAACAGAACATTCTAAATATTTTTCTTTGGCCCAAAAGCCGAGACAAGTATTCCATTTCAAGTGTGTGGCGACCGTATCCTAGAAGTGGTTATCGGGAAGTGTTGGTCGGGTATCGGCGAAACTAATGTCGAATTTCGCATCAGTTTCTATGGTTTGAGTCCATCGCCAAAATCTATTGCATTATTTTCGAGAAAATCTATTCAAAAACAGCCAAAAAAATGTCGAAATAAAGGGAATGTCGTTTCTGGCATTAAGAGATTGCAAAGAATGAAAAAAACGGATCGATTGAAGGAACAAGAAATTGAATGAAGAGTTCGAAGATTTACGTCGATTTAATGTAAGATGTAATAAAAAAGTTAAATTTAACGATGTTTTGTGTACTGTTTGACACTTCGACGTAACTGATGTCGAGTGTAACCTCTATTATACTTGTGTGATACCAAATAAGTGATGGAATCGGATGTCATTTATTTATTACAGTTAAACATATTCTTTTTAATATATTATAAATAAACTAATAAATTACTTAAAAAACAATGCGTAAAACTCAACAAATTTAAACAAATTTGTATTTAATTATTAAAAATTGAATACACGTTCAGTTCTTCTATAGTGTGATCTAAAATAAGAGTAATTCCAATGCAATAATGGTATTAATCTCCAAATATAAATGATATTACTCTACCAATTGTTTTATCCTTATCTTCAAATGTGTTAGTTTTTAAATCTAATAATCGAACATTGATTTTGATGATAATTATACACAAAATAATTGCAGTCACAATAGAAGTAACGATTCCAATCAAACTAAATAGTGTTTTGTTACCTCTGTCTGCAAATTACAATAATTATATTTAAAGTCATTAAATACTTTCTCTTTTTTACTTAAAAATCATAAAATCAATTCTATTTACGTTTAAAGATATTTCATTGTACTTAATTCTAACAAATTAAAAAATAAGGTAAAATCCTTTGATTAATCGTTTGAGTTGTTGTGAATACGAAAACACCACAGAATTTCTTGTTCCCTTTTCGTTGAATGAATAAATCTTAATCGTATAATGTGTGTCGGGTTTAATGCCCAAAACAATAAATAGTGGTTGCATTGATGTTAAATTATAGTAAGGTTTATGTTCGTTTATGTTAAGGTATGACTCAATTTAAAACCTTCTATTAAGTCCTCCATTGTCACCAGCGATACAACTTATTATTATTGCGTTCAACAAGTGATTCGAAATCATTCAGCTTTTTACCGATTCGGGAGGTCATATTAATTAATGTTTTAGTAAAAGTTTATAAATGTTAAACTCATATCTCAGTTAATCAATAGACAAACCATTTTGTATTAATAATCTGTAAAAACATGGTTCGGATTATTTTCCGACAATATTTTGTGCAAATCACGATAAAACCGCGTAACTATAATGAAATTTTTTTGTAATAAATGTTGCGATAATTGTGGTCTTATTTACTGTATGAAAAGATTTTATGTCTTCGATATCTGAAGAAGAGTTAAATTACCTGACAAACTTAAGATAATCATTAGGTTTAGCCTCAACATCACATCGAATTTCATTTATACCGTTTCGCATCACATCGTAGTGACGCTTTTGAGCTGTTTTGCATACAGGAGTGACTAAATTAATAAAACCAACACATAAGTTACATTAAATTTTAAAATTAACATTTAATATATTGAATTACATTGCACTTAAAGATTAAACGGATCACTGGTTATATTTCCTAAACTATTATAAGCCGTTCATTCATTCTTTCAGAAAAAATCCTTTTTCATCGCAAAAAAAATAAATAAATAATATTCCGTTTTGGACATCACAAAGCATACATGAAACAACTATCTCGACGATTCTGTCAAAATACCGAAAATTAAAATACCGAAATAGTTGATGAACCCGACATGAATATTTAACAGGAATGAATAATATGTATGAATTATAATGCAATGAACTTCTCGAAAGAATTAAAATGGATACAGTTATATTGAATGGACAAAATTGCATCAAACAAAGCAAACAGATGCATTTAGAAAATTAAAACAATTTCAGGCTACAAACAATGGTAAACAACTTGTTAATAAAGACACGATCTCTTTAGACGAAGCACATTCAGACTATAATATGAGTTGTGAAACGGATGTCAGTAATTCGATCTAAAAGATCTAATGAAAGATGTTTTAAATTCGCTTTACGATAAAGTAAATAATTTAGAAATAATCTTTTTTGATTTGGTACCGAACTTTGATTGAGTTGTGTTTAACAAACGCAATGATTGGAATGCATTTATCGATAGGAAAGTTTTTATTTTTCTCGCCTTCATGTCTATTGTGCGAAAAATACACCGTAAATGACTTAAAGACTACTGTCGATTTATGGCTCGACATTATCGAAATAGTAACTATGGGTTACTCGGATCAGCAACCACTCGTAACACTTGTAAGACATGTCACTAGAGATGTCAACAACTGGTTGGAGCGTGACATACTTCCTCAGTATCAAAGGATCAATTGGGCGAGATATCAACAGCAAATGATATATCGTTTTATCTCAACAGTGAATCCTCTCGTTGAGGCATCAAAGCGTGTGATATCATCTAAAGAGACATTACTGTAGTACTGCAACGACAAAATTAGACTATTAGACTTTTCGGGAATCAGTGAACAGACTCAGGTGGCGATGCTTACCAAAGGCATGCATGAACTTTTTCGCTTACAGATAATTGGCTCGGAACCCGACACAGCTTACAAACTGAAATATTCACGATCTACTCGTCATACCCGGGTGCTGAAAAGGGTCATCACTCGTCAACTGTACATGATGGCGACGAAAACAGGAAGCATTTAAATAAAAACCATAAGCAGTTCAACTCAAGTGCTCAGCCTAAGGATCCATGTCATTACAGCAAAGTTAATGCCAAAACCAAATATCACTGGAATCGACTGTATCTCATTCGTAGTGACTCCAATGGCGGATCAACGTCATCAGCATTATACAAGGCAATTGTCAAAGCAATATCAGAAGCTTTCGTCTAATACAATGTCAAGCTTAACGGTAAGCCAATTATATTATTACTTGAGACCGGGTCTACTATTACGGCTTTTTCGGTGAAAACTGCTAATCACATGTGTATCTCACTGGACAACAGCGATTCCTATCAATGTGCCGCATGGATAGTGCCATACTAATGGATTCATACTCGCGCGCGTAATTATAGGGCACACTACGTAGACTATAGAAGTATGTGTGTTGGCACGACGCTGCTTATGCTTTTGGACTTAAGCTTCAGCGAAGCAAGTCAAATGAAACCAAAGGCACGTTCAATTCGTATCACAATAAGATTCCAGTATCAATGTAGACAACTCTCGATGAACTGATAACTGAATATGAACCAATGTTCTCTAAAGAAAATAAGAACATCGGAAGCATCAATTATTTCGAACAGGTGAACTTCAAACGTCAGTATCGTCTATATCCGTTAAGAACAATAGAACACAAGAAACACATTGAGTTCTATTGTTCGACAAGGGCATCATTAGACCGTCGGTTAGCCAGTATGGTTCACCCATGTTTCTGTTACCCAAGGCTGATTGTAGTACACGCCCTGTCGTCGAATATCGTTGGTTGAATCAAAAGACCATTAGTTAACATCATCCGTTACCAATAAGCAGATATATCATTGATAAACTCTGCGGATCTCGAATTATCTCTAAACTAGATTTGGCTTGGAGTTAATGGCAGGTGTGGCTTACACTAGACTCCATAAAACACACCGCTTAGATAACGCTATTTGGACAAATCGAGTTCCTTGTCAAGACTTTTTGACTCAAGAACCCGGCGATTGTTTTTCAGCGTCTGTATCAACACGTGCTAAAAGAGATTCTCAGCAAAGGTGCCGAAGTCTTCGTTGACGATACGCTTGACTGATGAGACGAATCATCTGAAGCCACTACGACAAGTCATCAACGCACTACTGAAAGCTGTTGCCCGACTTCGCAAGACAAAGTTTGATTTCATGAAAACTTAAGTCGAGTTTCTCGGGAACATGGTATCTGCAGGCAATATGCGCCCCTATCCTTAAAAAATCGAGTGGCTAACTATGCGGTAACGAAGAGCGTATTAGCTGTTCAGCAATTCGTAAGTGTCGCTAACTTCTATCGTGAATTCATAGAAGACTTGCGGAAAATCGAAACCGTTATACGCATTAACGAAGAAAGATTCAACGTTCGAATGGAACGAAGCACATCAGAACGCATTCGACATTCTGCTTAACGAACTCATCAGTGAAACTGAATTGACGATATTCGAATCCAGATTTCCGAAACAACTGCAAACCATAGCATCTGATAATGGTTTAGCGGCAATACTGATGCAGCGCGCATACCATAAGAAGCAACACGTAATATTCTTCAGGTCTAAATGTTTTGAGGACGTTGAGTCTCGATATCCCGCGACTGAACTCGATTTAGATGCTGTGGTGCTCGCCATTAAACATTTCCATGTCTATCTTGACGGCTCTCACCTTGACGTCTACACTGAATTTGCAGCCTTAAAATAGCTGTTCGACATTAAGAATCACAAGTCTAGAATGTTTCGATGCTCAGTACATCTCGACCATTATGAATACATTGTTCACTATATACCTGCTTTCATAAATCAATCCGATTATTCCTTATTGCTAAACCCGACATCACAACTTATCGATTTAGATCTGCTTCAGATAGTGATCGACATTCAAGAAATTCGTCTCGCACAAAGAAAAAAGTCTAAAGCAAAACCAAAAGCAAAACTATACCATATTTTATTATAATTTATTAAATAATTAGAATCATATATTTTTAAATTAAGCTTTAATTCACATTAATATTACTTATTCATTAAATGAATTCACTTATATATAAAAATTAAATAAAGTGTTATTAAATAATTAATATTCAAAGTCCTATTTGAATAAAAGCATTTAATTGCGTTTAATATCTATGAATAAACATGGTAACGTTTATTTGTGTAGTGCTTCTAATAATGGTCCATCGTTTTTGACAATATGAACACCGACAGAAAAGCAAACGTTATCAGAAATAGGCGCTGGGGCTTATGTTTTGCCTTATATGATGACAGCTGAATACTTAATGCGCACACATTAACAAGCAATGGGTTACAACTGGTCATCGCGTGGACCCACACTCAACACTAATTTTGGTGTAACAAACTGTTTGTGCTCCCGCAGGTGCTATCATTTCAGTTACAAACTGATCTTTAAATAAATCGGTGTTAATGAAAGGACCTTCATTGAGCTCTCCAAATCCTACCGGATGTTTGGCTATATTAATGTCTTCGCTTAAATCTCAAAATATAGCTTATTCTCCGTATAGAATTAATGAAAATACTGCGTTAAAGATAGCAAATTACGAGCCATTAACTCATGGACACGGATTGATTTAATTAGACAATTCGAACGAACATTTACTTCAGTTTAAAGATTAAAATTTAGTCGAACGTGATATTTTGTTTCATGTTTGGCGATTGAATAAAGGAACGTCGAACGGAACAAATCAATTAGGTATTTATTTGGGTAACTGTTGTGTATGTGAACAACCAGTCACATCACTATAAACTGTAAACGTTATTAGTTCCCAGGCACATCTAAATTCCCTATTAGTAATTCATACTGTTCTCATTATTACCTTTTACTGTATTATTTATTAGTAACTACTTATGCTTAGTTGTATTAATGTATTACACTTGTCACTCGTATGTTAACTTCCAATGTGTTTATATTAAAGGATTGTACTTATCACGTTCATATTATTAATGCAAACTATTATATACTGTTATTAAAGTATTTTGTATACTGAATGCGTGCTATTATCTACTGTGTGTTTACTGCCTATGTTTAGCATAGGTCTTCACTTACGTGAACAGTATTAAGGGTTGTGGTACTGTTGTTCTTCGTATTCTTCCATAGCAGTGGTCTGCGTTAACGCAGCACACCTTCGGACGTTTACTACATCGTCCTACTATTACTACTTCAAATACACTCCCGTAACTCTTATCACATCATTGACCTATCACGTCAATCAATTACAATCGAACCCATTTTTATTAAAGAACAAAGCTTTGACGTAAAGCGAAAAAGATTTTGCGAGATGACATTCTGTTTGGTTTGCGATCAACTATTTGTCATATTTCCTACAGTTCTTTATATGATATACGTTGCGCGTAATATTACCGTAAAACTAGACCCAAACGGTTTCGAGTCAGGATATAACTTCAATATGATTAATGCTTTTGATATTAAATGTACAGAATTACTGTAATCGAATCAATTTCACTGCAAGACAAAGAACAATTATCTATAAATTTTAATCTTAAACCTGGTATTTAAATCGTCAATTTATTCAAGTAAAATATCACCGAGTCGTGAGCTTTGTTGTGGAAAGAATTTTGACATTCGTGAGAATTGATCATTCGTTTGGCGTGAATTACAATAGAGTCCACCGACCACTTCTCGAACAATTCAATAATTTGAATATCTAATAGGCTATTTAATTTTAAATTATATGCTTAAAATTTTTAAAAAATTTTCTTTAGTTTAATTTAATTTTTAAGATTTAAATAAAAATTTTTATATTTATTCATATTTTTGACAATAAGTGCATTTTTGATTTAAGATACGATATCTTTTGAGTAACATTTCTTCACATTTAATTGCATTATTTGCTATAAGAAAAGCATTGTCTACATATTTCAGGGAAGTGGTAACGTATCATAATTTTTATATAAAAAACTTTTGCTTATGTTTTTTCATTATTAATAGTATATTCGAATCAATAAATGTTTGTGTATGTTATGCCTGCAAATGATTTATGAAATGAAAGTTGATCTCTTGAAATCCATGAGTATTGACACAATGTTGAATTTTGAACAAATTTTCAACTTCTTTTGCTAGAAATTAGTTATTATCAGTTTTCATAAACTGAAAAAATAATGTGATATAGAATTCTATATATTAAAGCAGAAGTTCTCAAACTTGGGGTCGCGGCCCAAAACAGGGTCGCAATGTTAAAGTTTTGGGTCGCAAAAGTTAGTAGCAATTAAATATAGGGAACATTACAGGATTCTTATTATGGAACAATTTTTGGCACGAATATTTTAAATACTTAGAAAGTATCACTTTATTTCGTTATTTTTTTGAGAAAAAAATAATTATGAGTCACAGAAGAACTTTGTTGGATATTTTTGGGTCGCGGAAAAAAGTTTGAAAACCACTGCAATAAAAGATTACTTGGTATTGACTGAATCCAATTTATTTTCGAGACCTACTTATCTCAAACTAGAAACTGAAACAAAAGTAAAAAACTAGTACAGTAACCGATAATACTTATTACTTATTGATTTTTGTATTCTGTTTTCCGCTACATTTTGTACTAATAATCGATCCGTAAATAAATTTTAATTTATATTTATATATGTTATTATTTGATAAATATTGAGTTCAAGTTTCACATTGTTTTAGTAGTATTCCTTTTAATGTTATCGATTCCAAAATTGAGTTTTATCTTAAAAATGATTGAAAGTTTAATTTTGTCAAAAAATATATCGATTAAATATGCAATCAAAATATAGGAAAGCTGTTATCGTTTACATCGTGAAACTACCGATAAGTTATTTATTTTAATAATAATTACGCAAAAAACCGTTAAATAGTAAACGATCAAATGTTTTTAAAATACTATTCATTACTGTATTCACTATTTTAAAAAGATATGCTTATAATATAATAAAAAAGTCTGTAACTATAATAGAGCTTGAGTTTAATTTCTAAAAAGTGTGTGACCAAACAGCAACTCTAAGAATCTGCGTTATGTTATCATCAGCATCCGGATAATATGCACGAAAAAACCAAAGAAATATGCATGCATTTATGCACTAAAAATCTTCATTATATG